>JAJHUR010086227.1:0-12437 GCA_027495735.1 Lutjanus campechanus | reverse complement strand
AAATCTCATTGGCCACCCCTAGAGCAGACCCTACTCTGATTTGTAGTTGGTCAAGTCCATCAACCCATACGGCCTAATCTGGGACATTTGGGGGGAGCTCTAAAACATGATGGTCCTGAAATAAATAATAATAGTGAAAATATGGCAATATTATCTGTCTATTTGCACATTATATTATAATTTCCGACCATGTATCTTCACTAATTAACACCATGTTGTGTGCCCTGTTCTGTGCGCCACAATGACCGCTGCGCTGTCCACGGTTCTGACACGGAGCGGAGCTGATTGGCAGACAGAGAGAACACATAACATACTTCGGTACCTGTTTGCTTTTCATTGTGAACTTTCGGCCCTAATGCCACTATATCCCGATTATAATAATCCACAGACAGAAGGGAAACGACAGGGAAGTGAAGGGACAGAGAGAGAGACGCACGCAGCAGAACAGCTGTTTCTTTGTGCCTGCGATACGTTATGAAATCCTCCCATGTAAAAAGAAATGCGAGTTAATTTTGATTTGAAAACTCTCCACATTAGATTACATTCACAAAGATCAGATCATGATGGAATATTAAGACCAAAACGCACTGAAGGCGTCTGACAGTTGCGTTTTGAAGTACACTCATTGTACCTAAATGTCTAAATGTGCACTGAAAGCACCTTGACGCACGTCAAACTGCCTTAACGCTCCAACTCCGTTTTTATTTTAAAGCTTTTTATTCTGCACCCGAAAAACATGTTTGAAATCTAAATGGAATAAACAAAGGCACTTGATATAAACACTTTTTTATGATCACGAATCATAATATAACTGTACACTTCTGTGTTGCGTATTTTTTTTTTACTCCAAGTCTGATTTGGTTTATTTTAAATACTTACTTCATGCCGATTAATTAATTATTATTAATCATCCTCCTCTTTCTCACCCCCGTCTCTGCCTCATCTTCTTTAAATTAATTCTAAACAAATAAATAGATGCATAGGAATAGCGACCTTCTCCTAAAATACTGCTGGCTCTGTGCTTTTTGAATTTTAAATCTGAAGCCTGCAATGCGCCATAGAAACTCCATTTGACGCACGTGGTTTTATTTCTTGTTTTTACTCTGATTGATAAACGTATTCTTTGATTTTTGAAACAGTAGCCCTATATTCTTGTTATTTAGACTCTATGAAACGTTATTGACAGTATGAACTATCTGTAATAGTAACAATAACTTGATTTACAGAGTCATCCTATAATTGGCTGCACACTTCCATGGTATGTTTTAGAAGCCGTGCGCACTGGAAAACAGAGATCCCCTGAAAACCACTGTGTAATTCGAACCCTGCAGGTCAGCATTTTGACCAATGAGAGCTGTGGAGCAGCACAAAGTTTTTCACTTTTCAATTTTCAGTCATAACATGCTTCCCAGAGACTGTAATGGGTGGCAGTTGAATAGAAAATTGAATAGATGGTAGCTGCATGTTAGTGCTGTTCAGATTGTAATATCAGAGTTAGTTTTTGTGGTGGTGGTGAGCATGGCACCGTTCATTAATTGCTGAAGATTAAAATGGATGTTTTGAAATTTAATTATGATTCAATTGTGCATTGGTTAAAGCAATGCAACGCATTGAACATCTGTATTACACATTTTGATCACCTGCCATTCGTTAAGGTTTGCGATGCCATGGCCACCCCACACTAGCTCTATGGCCCACCTTGGACACCCCAGTAAAAATGTCCTGGACACGCCACTGGCTGGAAGGAAGGTGCTGTCCAACAGGACATGAGAGATGCTAACATCATTACTCTCTACAGAGGGTGACAGGGAGACAGAAGCGACTGTAACAACTACTGTGGCATCTCTCTTCTCAGCATCACCAGTAAACTCTTTGCAAGAGTTGTCCTGAACAGACTCCAGGTCCTCGCACATTAAAAATTAACCGCAAAAGACGCCATTTACACCATGTTTTTAGCAGAAATGTCAACTGTACCATGTAGCTGGTAGCATGTAAACATGGCGTCGATCAACGGCATGTTTACAACCTACCGGCTACATGCTACAGTTGACATTTTGGCTAAAAACATGGTGTAAATGGTGTCTTTTGTGGTTAATTTTTAATGTCGGGGCTCGCGGACACTTGGATTACACTACACAAGCAGGATGGAGACATTTTGTGTTTGTTTTGTGTGCTTTTTTAACGTTTTATCTGTGGTCACCATTCACTGCCATTGTAGTGGATGAGGCTGCTACCCTGTTTCTTCTAAAACTCCAGGATTGTTTTGTGAACTGAAGATCTTCACCCATCATCACATCGCATAGTGGTGAGTGGCTTATTCTGGCAAAATGGAATATCGCTTTAAGCAGGGATGTATACTGGCACCCTCCTTTTTTGGGATATTCTTCTCCCTCCTCCTGCAGCAAGCCTTTGGAACATCAACCAAGAGAGTTAACCTACACACAAGGGCAGACTGCAATCTATTTAATCTTTCTAGACTGAAAGCTAAGACAAAGGTCAGACCATTCACCATCCGTGACCTGCTGTTTGCTGATGATGCATCAGTGGCAGCACACTCCCAGGAACATCTGCAACCCCTCATGGACTGGTTCGCCCAAGCATACAAGGACTTCAGTCTAACCATTAGCCTGAAAAAAACCAAGACAATGGGACAGGGTACTGAACCCCACCCATCCGTCACTGTCAACAGCTACACACTGGAAGCTGTAAGCCCCTTCACCTACCTTGGGTCCACCATCTCCAACAACCTGTCACTTGATGCTGAAATCAGCAGCCGCATTGGTAAAGCAGTCTCTACCTTTGGGTAGCTCACAGCGAGAGTATGGGACAGCAGCAAACTCACAATCCACACAAAGGTACAGGTTTATAGAGCCTGTGTCATCAGCACACTTCTGTATGAGAGTGAAGCATGGACCCCATACTCATCTCAGGAGCAGAGGCTAAACATCTTCCACCTGCGCTGCCTGAGATGAATAATAGACAGAATCACACATACAGAGGTCCTGGAGAGAGCTCAGCTTCCCAGTATGTTCTCCCTCCTGTGCCAGCAGCATCTCCACTTGCTTGGGCCATGTCTGACGCATAGACAACAGACGTATACCCAAAGACATCCTATATGCTGAACTGTCAACAGGCAAAAGGGAGGTTGGCTGCCCACAGCTTCGCTATAAGGATGCCTGCAAGCATGACCTCAAGTCTGTTGACATCAACCCTGCCACCTGGGAGGTTGCTGCTCAAGACCGCCTCCTGCTGATGGGGCCTGCTGATACATGAATCCTCTTTGGCACAAAAGAGAGAATCAAAACAAATAAAAAGAAAGAAAAAACAAGAGGACACCACCACACCTGGAACTTCATCCGGACTGGCCTACATATTGTATGTAACATCTGTGGCCGAGCCTGCCACTCACGGATTGGTCTTCACAGTCACAGCAGACGCTGTGCTAAAACATGACTCCAAGGCACAGGATATCTATGGTTTCCGAGACTGCGAGACACACACATATAAATATCTCATCTTATACACTTTGTGCACGTTGTCCCGGCACTGCCTGTAGGTCCTGTCCTGTCAGACTTAATCTTTACTTCTCTCCTAACTAGATCCTTGCTTGTGCTGTCAGCTCTCAGATGTACATCACTTTGTGTCTACTAAATGAAACTGTGAGTTTGTGGACGATTGTAACTTGGCTGCCTGTCCAGCTCACTAACGCTTGCTTACTGGCTGCAGTAATGTTAGCTCCAGCTAAACTTGTGTTAGATACCACTGTATTCACCAAACTCATGGCTTATTCCCAGGAGTTACATTGTGATTAGTTATGTGGGCGGGGTTGAGGATGTGTGCTGGTGCAGAATCAGAGTGGCATAATGAATTCCCTTTAACTGATGAAACAAGGTGACAGCAGTAGTGAATAAACAAGTTTCTGCTCTTGTTTTGTTGCACTGTGCACAGAGCAATTCAAGTGTATGGCAACCTGTTAACTTCTCAAAATCACCACAAACCACAAAGCCATCCGTGACGGAAGCAGAGGAGAGTGATAGAAACAGAGTGCAGTACACCAGGCAGTGGCTGGCATGCTGTCAGAAGCCCACAAGAGAGAAACACCTTATACCTCATGAGCCTTAACCTATGAGCAGGACAATGCAAACTTTTACTTCACTGACTGTGGAAATCTGGTGTTTTTACATCACAGTCAATGAGGAAAGGTATTAAAATGTGACTCTTACTGGTAAAACATACATGCATAGAGCTGCATTGATTAATTGATTATTGAATCAATCAACAATTATGTTAACAATCAATTAATTCTTTTGAGTCATTTTTTAAAAATTTCATATAGTCCAAATTCTCTGGTGTCAGCTTCTAAAATGTGATTATTTTAAGGAGGAGAATACAAGATCACAAACCTGATGAGTTCTGGTTAAAAGTAATCACATGGATCAGATGGATGCTGCCAGTGATAAGGATTTCACTGAGCTTGGATTGTTTTCTCTCTCACAGACAGCAAATACAAATGAAGTAAGGACCATACATTCATGTTGTCCAGGCAGGGAGGAATAGAAGAGGGTAAAGGGACGACAAAGCAAAAAGACAAAGCAACAGCTTAATTTGTGTGTCATTTAATTGGCCTACATATTCAGAGAGCTACTGTATCTAATTACACAAGGCATTTTAGGACCAAGGGTGAAAGACCTGTTTAGGGAACTTTCAATGGTGGCACACTCAACATGTATGTGTTACTTTGTAGATATTACAATACATTTGGCAATCATAGCAAAGCTGTTGGACCTTGGTTTAGACAGGGGCACATTTTGAGTTCTGGTATTGGTTCGATTTTGGTGCTGGATTTACTGACTATTGGGCTGGTTTTGATGGGCCATTTGGCTGGTTTGGTCACACAGACCTGGCAACCCTGGTCACAGGGAAATCCTCAGCAAAAGAGATACTCTAGTTTTAGTGATGTCAACAAACTTTAATGCCACACATCCATCCTAAGCAACAGCTAACAGTACAGTATAACAATTCATCATTCGCTTTGAGAAAGTCATCTGGAAATGGGCTCTACAAACTTGCAAGCAAGATGCTGCTGTATTCTGCACTAAATCTGATTTAGAAGCTCTTTGTTTTGTTTTTGTCAACCCTATATGACCAGCATGTCATTCAGTTTTTCATTTGGAACTTGGAATAAGATCCTTGGAATTGTCATTGTGTACACAAATTACAAAGGTAAAACATTCTCCTGTAACACTCACAATCAGCAAGTTGCCATTAGCTGATCACTGATCTGTTCCCCGCACATCAAAGGCCCATATAAGACAACTAAGTAAACAAACCAAAAAAAAGAATAGAATAGAAAGTGTGTGGTATTTTGTGTTGTGTTACTCTGTATTAAAGTTATCCCAGAGCCACTGCAGGTCCAGATGCAACTCACCTTCCCCCATTTATAAAAACGGTCAGCCTTGATGATCATGTCAACCAGGATGACATGGTTTCCTCTTGCTGCCACCTCCAGACACGTTTTCCCCTGCTGTGTATATTATATAGTCAGTAACAGTCAGGGGACAGAAACTGTTACTTCAGCAAGTTCAACTCTTACCTATGAATAAAATCAAAAATAGGAGGAGGTGGGGCATATCCTGCTGTCTAATATGTAACGGCATGCCAGCATGAACAACCTGAGGGACAGTGAGGTGACCTAGACACACACACATACACACGTACATGCGTTCTATTTTACACTTGCTTTAGCAATGTAAACCTTCTCTCATGCCAATGAACCCCTTTTGAATTTGAATAGGAAGTACATTACTCCAAATTTCCTCTCTTGACTGCAGATCTGTGACTAGTCACTGATAACCAGCATTTACTAAAAACATTTAAGGACTGTAACACAAGATCAGCATACTCTCTGGGTGACTGTGTGAATACTGTTGTTGCTGCTGCAGTAACCATGTTAACTGCGTATTCACAAACACATCTTGACCAACATTATAGCAGTACAATAAACACACTTAAAGGGATAGTTCACCCAAAAATGAAAATTCAGTCAAGATTTAGTTTAGCTTTTTAGTAGTTTTTTCTGTTGTTTTCCATTTGAAAACTGGTCACCATTCACTACGATTGTTTGGGAGATTCTGCAACACTGTTTTCCTGTGAAACTCCAGCAGTGTTTTGTGGACTAAAAAACTAAACCTGACCTTCAGCATGAGGGTGAGTAGATAATGACTGAATTTTCATTTTTGGGTGAATTGTGCCTTTGACATTGACAAGACATGAAATGAGTTATTGTGCTTCATGAGCTTGCTGCACTGTAGCAACTGCAGCAAACATAGCACAGCAAATAGACAAAGATGGAGTGTCAGGAAGCACAAACAGCATAACTTCAAAGTAAAATTTCAGAATAAAAGTCTGAACATAAATATAAAGAACTCACAAGATAAAATAAATAAAATATTGTTTGGTGGGCAGGGGTCCCATTGCCCCTGGGTGGGCCAACCTCAAAGACGATGGTAGGAGAAGAGATGCACCTGACCACACCTGATTTTAAGAGCAACACACCCATGGTTGCACAGACAGGCTCAACTACTTTTGGCACCTACACAGTATAGGCACTGGGTGTGAAAACCACAGCATCAGTCAGAATATGGCAGTGACAGATGTGCTGCAATGCATGCCAGGCAGAAGATCAAGCCCTACGTGTTGCTAGCCAAGCTAATACTAGCAGCTGTTCTCAGAGGCTGAAGGTAAACTATGTCAGTACTTCCCCTACTGCACATAAATTAAATGTTAAGACAGAAAAACTTCATTTGAAAAGCTTTAGTCTGGGTTAGAGTGTGTGCTGTGTGGTACCTTGTCAGTCAGACTGAGGTTAACACCTGAGATCAGCATCATCTCAGCGACGTCTTGCCAACCATGCTCTGCTGCTATATGCAGGGCAATCTGTTGTCTCTGTGAACCACATGACAGAAATCTGTAAATGGATAATATAATATACTGTAGGACCATTACCATATCATTTTGAATTGCCCTTGTGTTAGCATATGGCATGCTTGGCTCTACTAAACTTAATGTGGGCACAAGGCGGCCCTGCAGAGCCAGGTACTTTCATGTTCTTTAATGTTCTTTAATGTAGACTCACACTGTCAGTGATGTCCAGGTCACAGTTAGCATCTATAAGCAGCCGTACAACTTCTGTGTGATTGTTGAACACAGCTTGGTGGAGCGCTGTGTTGTGCTGCTGTTTTAAACACAAAGAAAGAAGACAAGTAGAACATTTCATCTGATGTGTTAAATAATTAACATGAATCATCATCATTTTAATAATAACAGCCACTGTACAAAGGAGCTTCAATAGCCTCCATTTCTGTTTTGTTTTGTTTTTTTGCTATGAGAAACAAACATTAATTATATACTTTGCCAGATGTGATTTTATAAATTGATTTATTTTTCTGTCACTCATAGTCTGTACTCAAGTACAAGTACCTTTACATTACTAAAATATTACTCAATTACAAGTAAAAGTACAAAGTAGTCTTCTAAAAAACTAAACTAACTTCTAAAAACTGCTGTCACTTTTTAAGATTCCTCATTCAACAAATGCTCAGCCAGACAAAACGTTTAATGAGTTGCAGTTACTGCTATTTTTATGCTATTGATTAAATATTGATAGGTACATTCTTAAATGGTTAAATTCTTAACAGCAATTAATTGATTAATGATTAATCATTGAAATCCTTACTCCAAAATTGTGCTGCTGCTGTGTTTCTTTTTTCTTCTGTGATTGATTGTTCTCACTGGCCTGTTTGCGCTCAGATCACTTTATTGGTTACAAAATTGTACTCAGTAGTTAGTTATGATATTAAAAGTAACTAAGTAAAGTAAATGGTGTAATGCATACTTGCGTACAAGAAAAAGTAAGGACTTGTAAATCTACTCATAAAAGTACAAGTACTACTTGTAACAGTAATTTGAGTATGTGTAAATAGTTACTTCCACCCAGAGTCATTCAGCAGTGAGTTTCGTGTCGTCACTCTCATTTTGACATTGAAGCTGCCGTTGCAGTTGCGTGGAGCAGTTAACTTAGTTAGTTTAGTTATAACAACCTGTTAAGTTCCTTCAATCTCATCCGCACTTGCCAGTTTTTGTGGCCATTTTTCTGTCTGTTTTTCATGGATGTAGTTAGGTAGCTAGTTATGTGGGTATGGACATCATAATTGACAGGTGGCCCTGCTTGTGATTGAGATAGCTGGGTGTATAAGCAGGACCTTGAAATCTGGCTCCAAATCACATCACCAGTGCAAGATGTCAGCATTGTATCCAGACTATTTTGGCTTCATTTTTGTACAGAGGGAGGACATGGAGATGCATGGTCCATTTTGATTTACAGTCAGTGGTGTGCCCTAATCAAATCTGGGAGGGTAGCAGCATGCAATACTCACTGCCAGTCTGTCTTAATAATTCTTCACGCAGAAGTTAATAATCCTGTTTGTGTTGCCAGCTAGTGGTTGCTGTGTGCCCTGTCCACACAATGTGCAGTGTACCACTTCACACTGAACTGTTGTGCATCATGAGGGTTTGTGGTTCAATCCCCAGCTCCTTCTGTCCAAGTGTCCAAGTGTCCTTGGTAGGGGTGTGTATTTCACTGACTGAGACCAATTCGATACAAATCTCAATACATGTTCAATGATATGATACAGCTTAGAAATGTTTAAAGAGCCAACAATTCAGTATGATACAATTCAGCCCTGTCAGTATACAATATGATATGATGCAATTTGAGATGCTGCAATGTGTGAATCTTTACATTTTGATTGTATTTATGCTACATGTTTAGGGTACTATTGGTTGCAAAAAGAAATCCTGATAGTTTTACTAAATATAATAACAGTAGAGACAGAGAGAAGGAGACATTACAGTGATGTTAACATCTTATTATGCGTAAATGAGATTCTGAAGCCTAAATGAGAATCTGCGGACAAACTTTAAAACTGTTTAAAATGCATTTCTGCAGCAAGATGATCTTCTGCTCTGTTTCATATGAGGAGTGCTATGGTTTTGATTAGTGTGGAGGAACAGTGATGCTCTGGGCCCTATCTTACACCCGGCGTGATGCCGGTGCGCCGCCAGCGCATGTGACTTTCCTATCTTACACCCAGCGCAAGTGCCATTTTTGCCATGTCTGTAAGATAGCAAACATACAGGCAAAACAAAGGCGTGGCCCGGCGTGTTTGCTATTTTACGGTCGGCGCACTGGAGTAAAAACCACTTGAGCCTTAGAGCCCTGTCTTACGCCAGTCTGAAGCGCAATGGATTTAATTTATTCAAGGTGTGTCCAAATCCTCCTTTGCCGTCCCCTCACAGGGGTGCGAGTGATATTTTGCCCTGCCCTGTGCCCAGGTGCCTCATTAATTCACCGGCGAGTGTAGGCCGAACATGCAATAAACCAATCAGAAAGTCAGCTCTCATGGCCTGTAGAAGGTAGGTGCGCCATCAGCGCAAGCATTGAAAGCATGACGGCGGATTTACAAGGAGGAAAGAGAAAAGATTTTCAAAGCGAGAAGACAGATCTCCTGGTTCGAGAAGTGAAAGTGTGAGAGCACGCAATATATGGAGACACGTCTCCAAAGCAGCTTCACTTCTTCAAAACAATCAGAAAGAGTTTCTATAGTTTGAAGTGCGCAAAATTACGCAGGGTTTATCCAACCAGCTCCGTCAGTAGCACACACACCGTTTTCTCTCCGGGTTGGGCAGGACTCGTGCGGTCAAATATTGTGTCTGTATGTTATAGATCATAAGTGTTTAATCATTGTTTTTCTGGATCACAGACAGACACAAACAGCTGTCATGCTGACTCATCTGATAAAGACAATCTGACAGCCGTGATCCCGTGCTCAAATTACAGGTCTGTTTAGGCTTTATAATTACAAATAATTTCTTTACCCTTATTAGTGAGTTTATGTTAAAAGACACTCGCGCACGGCTGTTTAACACTTATGAAAGGTGTTCTGTGATTGTGGAGACCTCAGCCAAACGTGAGACACACACACACTTCAATATTTACACTTTATTGCTGATAGAAAATATGTTTAAATGACACTTTACTGATCCACACTCCTGTGTGGGGAAAAGAATGAACAAAAATCAAGGTGTTTTGTGATTTTGAAGACCTGTGTCTGTCGCAATGCGCTTATCGATTGTTAAAGTGCCCTTTGAACATGTTATCCATCAGCAAGTATATTAAAGTTAACAGCCTGCGCGTGTCTCGCGTTTGGCTGAGGTGCAAAGAAGTCTCCACAAGACAAGACAACACAGAACAGCTTTCATTGTTAAATAGCCGTGCGCGCGTGTGTCTTTTAACATTAACTCAATAATAAGGAAAAATATATTAGTATTTGCGGTTCATTTATTGTAATGGTTTTTGCAGGTGTTCATAAAATAAACTTTTTGTTTTTAAGCTATTTTTTGGGCCATTTTTTGCCTTTATTAGATAGTGCAGCTGAAGAGTGGACAGGAAACAGGGCAGAGAGAGAGGGGATGAAATGCAGCAAAGGGCTGAAGGCGGGAGTCGAAGCGCTGCAGAGGACTAACAGCCTCAGTACATGGGGCGGATGCTCTACCAACTGAGCTAAACCTCCATCCCTAAATCAAACTATTCACAAGTGAAGCTGCTTTGGAGACGTCCTGCTGTCTCCATATATTGCGCGCTCTCACGCTTTCGCTTCTCGAACCAGGAGATCTGTCTCCTCGCTTTGAAAATCTTTAGCTTCCTTCTTGTGACTCGGAGGTCATACTGCCACTGCTTGCGCTGTCAGCGCATTTACCTCTTACACGTGATGAGAGCCGACTCTCTGATTGGTTTATTGCATGTTCAGCCCTATGGTTCAGCCTAAACTCACCAGTGAATTAATGAGGCACTTGGGCACACCTACGGTGGCTGGGAGGTGCAAACCAACATTACAAAACATGAAACACTTTAACAAAGCTTGAGACAAATTTACATTTTGGAAAACATTTTAACATATCATAAAACAAAATTACATTACCATAACACATTTACAAGTTTTGAAACAAATTTACATTTCGGAAAACAAATTAACAAGTCGCGAAACACTTTTACAAGCGCCGAAACAAATTTACAAGTGGCGAAACAAATTAACAAATACATTCAAACCGGAAAGGGAATGTCCTAAATTCGGCTTGAACCGGAAGTGGGAACGGGAGCGGGCCAATTCGAGTTGTTGATGCTGTCAGTGGACGGAGGTGGACAGCGACCGAGTGATGTTTTGCGGACAAGTGCATAAAATATTTTAATGAGGGCCACTCGTACGCTGTACTCGTGAACATGATGTCATTTTTACACGGTGTACACATCAGCGCTATTTTGTTTTAGCTCATCTAAAACAACTGGTTCCCTTTAGTTTATCCTGAAAAATAACCCAAACGTGCTCGAGGTTGCGGCCAAATAGACCACTACATCACAGCCCCATACTGCACATGATGACAAAGACATACTTTTAAACAGCGGCGATCTATCGCAGATCAGTGCGTCTGTATTTTACTGTACAACACAAATGGTAGGAAAATAACTGTAAATCAACAAGTCCATGCCCTCAGTACTGTGTTGTGTTGTAAAATCTACCCATTTATCTTGTACTCTTCCTATGACTCCTTGTTTGCAATTATTTCGCGTATTTTGACAGTATGATCTGCGTTAGATCGCCGCTGTTTAAAAGTATGTCTTTGAGTAATATGAGAGTTTGAGTGGCTCTTGGTGCAGAGCGCGGAAAATATATTATAATTTATTAAATTGGTGTTTTCATAGGTGTCTGTTCTGTAGTGCTTGGTTATATGATAATTTTCGCCACAGTAGATATGAAATGCGACATGAAAATCCTGAGTAAATGTGAATGTGTGATGAATATGGTGACAGGAGCACACACAGCACACACACACACACACACACACACACACCAACGGTAACCAGTTAAATTGAAAACCAGAAGGGCTTCAACACCGGCTTCATTCAGTTTGCTTTTCATTGACCTCACGCTGATGTGTACACCGTGTAAACATCATGTTCACGATTACAGCGTACGAGTGGCCCTCATTAAAATATTTTATGCACTTGTCTGCAAAACATCACTCGGTCGCTGTCCACCTCCGTCCACTGACAGCATCAACAACTCGAATTGGCCCGCTCCCGTTCCCACTTCCGGTTCAAGCCGAATTTAGGACATTCCCTTTCCGGTTTGAATGTATTTGTTAATTTGTTTCGCCACTTGTAAATTTGTTTCGGCGCTTGTAAAAGTGTTTCGCGACTTGTTAATTTGTTTTCTGAAATGTAAATTTGTTTCAGAACTTGTAAATGTGTTATGGTAATGTAATTTTGTTTTATGATATGTTAAAATGTTTTCCAAAATGTAAATTTGTCTCAAGCTTTG
>JAJHUR010086226.1:0-23833 GCA_027495735.1 Lutjanus campechanus | reverse complement strand
CTTCGTTTGTTGTTGTTTGTACCTGCTTCTTCTTCTTCTTCTTCTGTGGTAATAGCGGTCGCTGGCAGCTTTTAGGCTCATTACCGCCACCTAGATTGGAGTCAGGACAGTTGCTACTTGACTACCTCAGTATAGCACTACTGTATGTTTTTTTTCTTTTCCTCTGTATGAACAGAATGAATGTTAAGAGAGCCCTCCAAATACATTTCTTTTATGTTTTATTCTATTTATGTTTTTACTTTTACAACAGGAGATGGTGTAAAGTTTTGCAGTCAGTTGTGGTCTGCTCAAAATAAACGAAAAAAGATAGTCTTGTACATGTGTGAACTTTTGTTACTTTTTCCCCACTTTACCGAAAACGTACCGAACCGTGACCCCCACACCGAGGTATGTACCGAACCGTGACTTTTGTGTACCGTTACACCCCTATTCACCACACATCTTCTCTCTTTACAAAGCAAGGAGCCCTCTCGCCCACGACCTGTTATTTCTGATTTGACAGACTGAAGATCTCTCATTAAAACCTTTCTCAGGCATTTTTGTGCATCATGACATCATGATGAAAAACCACAAAGATGAAGATTTTAGTGTTTGGGTATTTTAATTTTTCTCAAGCTATGTTTGACAAAGTGTTTTTTTGTTTTTTTTGTTTCTTGGATCAGAATTGTTGATATTTTAAATCTTATACACAGAATCCGAGGAGCTTTTTGTTGTTTTGTACACAGATTATACAATACACAGATTGTAGTCTGGGCACATTTTGTCAGTCAAAAGAGGAACCGTTTCCTCCACTTGTTCCCTCACACTCATGCCTCTCTGCTACATTATACGGGTTTTAACACCGATTTACCACTTTGTCTGAGGGCTCTCTGCTTCTGAGTGGAAAGGTTCAATAACTCAACACTCATTGTTGTGTATGTGTGTGTGTGTGTGTGTGTGTGTGTGTGTGTGTACTTGGAGATGCATTTGTAACAGGGACTATAAGTTGTGTGTGACAAGAGATGAGGTTTTGACTCTGCCTTTGTGTCATATCCACTTAAATGAAATTATGACATGGACTGTTATAGAGACCATGGGTAAAAAAAAAGTACTGGATAACTGTCTTACGAATCTCCCAGTGTTGTGACACTTAACTGGCGTAGGACACAGCTCCAGTTTATGTACAGTGTATCTCAATGCCACAGGAGTTAAAAAGAAATAGTGGAATGGCCTCCCACATCTCAGATTTTTTTCAGATTTGTGTATATACATCTAAACTGAAACAAAATGTCAGTTTGCACTAATTATTAGGTTACAGTAAAACATAGTCTGCACTTAATTACCAGCACTTCATCCTCCTCTCAGACCCCTGTGTATGTTGGACCTTTTTAACAAGCAAAACAGTTCCTTTATTCAGACAGTCTTTATGTCTGTGAAGCATATGGGATTCATGGAATACTGTAACAGCCAGGTGATAGATGTTACCATTAATAAACTGAGGTGCAAGGCACATAGCATTTGTAGTGAGTCCCTTGATCTAACTTAGATAGATAGATTTAAAGGAGAAATGTAATATATTTGATACAGCTGGAGACATTGCACTGTTGGGGTCACTGCAGGAGATGAGTCAAGTCAAATTTATTTCAATAGCACATTCAAAACAACATGAGCTGACCAAAGGGCTTTATAAATATAGAGAGAAGAAAACAGGTCAGCAAAGCAGACAACAAAATCATGTATATAACCAAGAGAGATCAAGATAAAATCAATGAGCAATGCACAGACTTTAATACAATAACCATTATGGACAATAAGCACTAGCAATTTAAGTATGTTCAAAAGCCAAAGAAAAGAGGTGGCCCTTGTGTTGTGCTTTGAACGACTCAGTAGAGGGGGCAGCTCCAACCCTCCAAATGACATCACCAGTTTAAGAAGGCGGCACTTGTGTCAGGGATATTACCTTCATTTTTGTACATTGGGAGGGAGTGGAGATGTGTCGCCCATCTCTATTTACAGTCAGTGAGTCAGATAGGTCAGAGGGATCCAGTCCACCAAATGCTAAATAATAAGACTAAACTCTAAAGTGAGTACAGGTCTGGATGCCACTTTGACTCAAAAGTAGAGGAAGTTTTTGTCTGCAACAAACGTTTTTGTTTGAAGACTCTTTATAGTCAGTTATTAAGAATGTGTTAAAAGTTACAGTATATATTAACCACATCTCTTCAGAACTTAGTTGTTGTCACTTTTAAACAGGAACAGCCTATTATAGCCAAAATTTATAAAAATGTATTGTACATTATTTTGAAAAAATCTTCAAAGCAATAACACATAAGCAATTACTGTATTGTAGGGTTGCACAATTAATCAAAGTATTATCTAAATCGTAATATGGTCAAGTGCAATATCCAAATCAAAGAAGCTGCAATTTTTTGATGAAGGAAAAATGTAACAACACAGCAAGTACTTTAGTGCTGCAGAGATGCCCTGGACTACAAATCTTATTCTTCAAATATAGGAAAACTTGTTTGTTTGGTACAGACCCCAACAAATGTCACATCATAATTTTAATAGTTTTTGCAGTGAAAATTAATATTTGGATGCAAAATGATAATTTCCACTAATCATGAACCATATTGCAATCTGTCAAAAAATCACAATATAATTTTATTTTTACTACATTGTGCAGTCCTGCTCTATTATTGCCTAATAGCAATAAGATATACTAGACTTTTACTTCAGATAATGACTTTGAATCCCCATCTTTCTGTGCTTAATTTGCTTCATTGCTGTGATGTCTATCTTCATGATTTCCAGATAGTGAGTAGGCAAAGCAGCTCGTGCTCATTCATCCCTCAGTCACCGTACTTCAGTGTCAGCATGCAATTAAAAAAAATTGTTGAGGCAAAGACACAGCGAGGAGCCCAGATATGAGGGGGTTTGAGGGAATTTTAGCCCATCCCAACTATTTAGTTGCTATTTTTGTCGCTTCTTCATTATTCAGTGTTTGTATGCTGAGTCAGAATCAAATGAATTCAAAATGATGATTAACAAAGTAGTTCAGACAAAAGGAAACAGCCACCTTTATGGAGCAGATGAGTCTCCCAGCGTGAGAGCTGTCCCACCTCATCTATTTTTCATCTCTGTCTCTCTCCATGCTTCTCTTTCTCTGTCTCTGTCCTAAGTCTCCTTATTTCCCCATCAATTGCTACTAATCATATTTAGCACGTTTTATTCCTGTGAGATTACAATTTCTCTTTATCTTTCCCTAATCAGGTCTTGGTTTCTTTATGAGTGTCCCACATAGATACAGCGGACCTGCGGAGTGAATCACTTTCTGTTTTTATATTTCCTTCCTTCACTTTTCTCAGCTTTTCTTTTGTCAAAAGGTTTTATTTTGTCAAAGCTGTAGGATGAGATAGAGCTTCACTATAAAGAGCCCTGCTTCTGTACTGCACCTCAAAGCACAGGACAACATGTTACTGTCTGCCCTTGTAATTCTGTCTGAGCCACTGATAAAAACATACAGGAGTTATGAGTAAGGCTTGTGGCACGCTACCCTGTCTCTCTCTCTGTCTCTTTTCATCTGTCTTCTCATCTCTTCTCTCTGCATCTTTGATTGGGTGCTCAGACATTATTTGTGCTTAGAAAGTATGCAGATGCCCTCCTGGTCAAATTTAAAGGAACAGGCCTGTATGGGGTACTTACTGATAGCCAGTGTATAACTACAATAGATGCTGATTGGCATGCCACCACCAGCATGGAAGCTAAGCAATGTACTGCTGTGGACAGGGTCGGCAACAAAAGATATTTTAGCCACTTTTAAAGGGTCTATCTAAAGAAAATCAGTAGTGTATGCTATATTGGGAGTTTTTTCACCGCTTGACTATGCTGTCAGGCAGTCTTTTCTGATGGGAAACTGCTGTTCTATAAGCCAAATATGACTCTCTCCAAACCAACCGACCTCCACAGGCAAAATGAGTAGTTTTTCTTTCGGGAACATGGGAGTTGCTGGTGTACCACTTCCCTAATCTGTTAGTTCAGTTTGAATTATTGTCTGACTTAAGTGTTTGAAAAGGGTAGTTTGGATTCACTAACTCAGATCGAGGCAGCAGTAGACCAGCAGCTCCCATGTTCTGCAAGGTAAAATGACTGATTTTGCCTATGGAGTTTGGTTGTTTTGGATAGAGCAATATAGGGCTTGTATAATGGCAGTTTACTGTCTGACAGAAAAGTAAAGTGGTGAAAATATCCTAAATATAGCATACACTGTTAAGCTGGTGCCCCCCTCTGCTTTTCCAAACTGGAGGCGTGTCGACCAGCATCTACTAGATAATGCGCTGACTATCAATAAGTACTTTATACAGCCCCACTACAAAAATACAAACTATGCCTTTAAGCTAAGTTATCAAGATACATTACAGAAATGTAAAAAATCAAGTGGCCTGATTCATTCTGAGATTAAATCACATCATTCTGACAGTTGAGCGTTCACAGTAATGAGAGTTTAACCCTTCTTTTGAAAAATGACAAGTTGGAACCGTTTCCAACTCCGGCCCACTCCAGAAAATCCATCCGTGCTTATGGCACCCTCAGCCCTTCAGCCCTGCCCTGACCTAATTCGAACAGAAGCCTGCATCTCAGCACAGCACAGCTCAGCATGGCATAGCCTGCTGTTCCTGGAATACATACACACACACACATGCACACACAAACGCACACACATACTGTATATGCCCACTGTCTGGCCCATTTATTCATCTCCATCTGCTCACAGCAACATATCCCCCGAACAATTTTAAGTACACTTGCAGGCTTGTCATGTACATCTTCCCACAGTCTTTCTCCATTGTTATAATCCCCTTTTGCCCATATTCCCCCATCACGACAAGCTGTCCACATATCAGCAAACTGGCTCGAGAAGAATTTCCTTCTGCTTTTTATCTCCAGTCCTAGAAATCCTCAGGGAAACATGTTCTTTGCTGTGCAGCTTAATTACAATCCGCAATACGATTTAGTTAGGGATACTGTTTTTTCACGTGCGTGTTTCAAAGCAACTCCTCTCAGTGAGTGGACTTGAAACAGTGAAGAGTTGAATCTATTCTTGTCTGACACGGAGAATAAAGCACTTTAAGTTGTATTAATTGAGTTTTGGCCCACTAAACGGCAAATGTGTTTGCACACGTTTGCCTTCGTCCACATTCAAAGTCCAACATTCACTGTGCTTTTAGCTGCATTTTTGTCTCCACTCCTGAGAAAAATATTTGTGTTTAGCTCGCTAGATCTTCAACATTCTTTAGCAGCAACTTGCTAAGTAGGTTTCCCTTTTATGGAAGGAAGATAAATTACAATGGATTTATCAGAGCTTTTTTTAATCTGCGATGCTGCTAGAAATTGTATGGTTGTGAACTGTGAGACTAAACTAAATGCACAGACCATAAAACCAAAACAATAAGCTCAGAAGAATCTGCCTAAGAATTCTCTGCATATTGAGTGCTGCAGAGATGACATATTTTTGTAGGCCAACCCAGAAGTTAGCATTACTCTAGTTCCCTCTATGAGTAGGGTTTCTGCCAGTATATTGCAAGCCTGGTGGTACACTGGGCCTAAGTTGACCTCTTACCAGGCCTAAGCATGGGAAATTACCTACAAAGGATATACACTGTGATCACATGATTCAACATCCCCACCACGAAGTGAGAAGTTGCTAAGTTCCTGACAACCTCTGTAGTCTCATTTAACCACTTGTTCGCAACCACGTTTTTTTTAGGCATGTAAAAGCTTCAGAATTCACAAGTAGGGTGTTCACTGATGTGCAAATCTCTTAAGCTTATATTAACAACAGATCTTATGTCAGGCATCGAACCAAAAATCCATTCACAAAACCCAATGGCTTCGAGAGGAGGGGTATAAAAATCCATTTTTGGGTTTTAGTACTTATTCCTTCAACACTCTGTTTGGGCTTCTCTCTACTTAAGAGATCGTTCCTACTAAAACTATTCACCACAAGTTCTGTGAACTATCCCAAGCAGTCAGGAAACATAAGATCCTTTCACCCACTGACCATTAATGAAGTCAAAACATTGTTCAACACTTATTTATTCCTAGATTTACCATTGCTTGCATTAAGCACGATTTAAGATGTGAAAATGCATTTTGTTAATGGTTCGTGGTGTCTGATATACACATTAGATGTCAAAGTGTAAACTGTTAGTCATTCCCACATTCAGATTTACAGATGGACAGAAATGTTTGTGAAGTAGGTTGCGGAGGAGGACTGGGAGAAATTGTGGAAATCCAGTGTCACCATCTGCTTCACCATTGCCATACTCCCCACTGGAGCTGATAACAGTACACAAGTACACACGGGCCAATATTTGTCTTTCGTTATTTGATTGATCACTTTACTCCTGTCAATGCATCTTATGTTGCTCATATTTCTTAATATGGTCACAGCACTGAGGTCTTCAGCCAAAGGACACAGTTACTGGCAGCAAGTCAAACATACCAGCACCATGGCAACACTCATATTGAGGAATTATTAAGAGTGAACAAAACATGATGATATCAGCAGATTACATCTGTTATCAGTTATATGTAAACGTAACTAATCCCTTTTTTATTACAGTTGCAATATTTGGGGTGTAACAGTACATGTATTAATGCTGAAATATTTTCAGTTCAGTACACAATCAAAGCAATAATCAGCACTAGAAATGTTTATTATTGCACATATGTGACTTTACCTCAGAGGAAAACATGGCGTTCAAGCATATGCTCAAAGTACTTAAGCAGCACTATAATGTTCCCTCATCAGCACATAGTATTATAGATGGATTAAAGCAACATTTGCATTGTTACATAACATTTCTGGCCTGCCAGCTGCTGTTAAGTATTTTTCCAAATAAATGAAAAGAAATTTCTTGCTTCTTACACTGTACCAAAAACATACCGAACCTTGACCCCCAAACCATAGCATACTGTATATTAGGGATTAGACTACTTAGAGTGACTCTGTAGAAAAATGTTTGGTTACAATACCATAAACCTACTTTAACTGATTTGTTTGATCAATTGGGGTCAGAAGAACAAGCTGTAACCGCAACATTGACACATTTTCACCTTGTAAATTGAAATGGTGAGCAGGTTGTGTTCGCCTAATGAATGGAAGTCCAATATTCACTGCCTTTTTAGTTTAGTTAATTTTTTTCTCCTGGGGAAAATGCTCCACTATGTTCACCAGTTAGTTGCTAACTTTGCCTGTTTTTTGGTGCTGAGAAAGTACTATACAGTACAGTGAATTATCTGAGCATTTTTATTGAAAACAGCTGCCTGCTGCTTCTCTGCTGATTGGAGTGGTAAGAGTGAACCAAATTTTAATGTTTGGACATAAACCCAAAGCAGTGAGCCGAAAGACTCTAAAACTCAATTCTCTGTGGGTTTATCACTACGAATGACGCCTTTTACGTTACTCGCAGTAAATTATTGTTAATATAGGAATATTGATTATAGCAGCTCTGAAGGGGAAATTCAGCACCTATCATGCAGATGTCCGGTCAGTCCACTGAAGCAATAACTTCCTCAATGTGTGCTATACGAATTTACCAAGAAAGCTGGGTGTTCTTGCTTATGGAGGTGTGCCTGTAGTGCCTACGTGTACCAGGAAGCATTGCGTGTAAATTTTTGATGCCCATGCCTATGTTGCCATGTATGACCACCCTAACCTATCGCTATTACTTAATTGGCCGGAACATAGCATTAGGTGACAAAAAACCTCACAGTGGAAACTAGAAATCCAGGCTGAAATAGTCTGTAGTTCTTCCTGCATCCAGTGACACTCACCGAGCAATTTATTGCCTCAAGTACTATCAACACTGACTGGGCATCCACATGAAAAGTGCCAGGTTTTCCCTTTAAGGGCTCACCTTTTCGCTCTAGGGATCAGAATTATTATTATTTATCTCCCTTCAACATTTTAGAGAAATGTGTCTAGAATTGAAATTGCTCTATATAGGCCATTTCATTGGAACATTAAATCTAGCTCATAGTGCTAGCTTACACTAAGTTGTTACACATTGTTTTCTCAGATCTCAGATAAGGAGAGAAACTGTGGTTGTGTTTGGAGAGCCCACAGAGCAAAGATGGTCTTTTTATGTTTCAGGGCCAGTATCACAGTTGGGTATCTCTCGGCTCTGATTGGACCAGATGGTCCTTCCCTATGTGTCTCTGACCTTTCCACAGTTACCATTTTGTCATCTGCTTACATACCTTCTTGACCACCTTCTCAGCGGGACAGATGGCACAATTGGTTGGAGTGGGAAAAATGTGGGATTTATTAGGAAAAAAAAATACATGGCAGAGAATCAAGGAAGGTCTGTATTCTCAAAACACCACAGCATATGAGGGAGGCTTCCTTGTTTATTATCAACATGGATGTAAAAACATTTCTTGTTTGTATTTGAGTTTACTTTAAAACTGCATATGTGCTGTACATGACTACATTGGCACAGATACCCTACACAGCAGATGGGAACAAAGAACAAACTGTTTTCATTAAGAGAGATGGGAGACTAAACTCCTGTTAAATCCAAGAACAAGCTACAGCTGTTACAGGAAAGTGGCAGTAATTGCATACAGAGAGTGGGCATTTCGTAGCTCTGCAAAAAGATTGCATTTGTCTTGTGATGACTGTATATAAAAGTGTGTCACTAATTGTTATCAATGTGTTTATGGTTTTTGTTGTTGTCATTAAAACTCTGCTGCTTTTATCTGCATGGGAGTGAGCACCCATGCATGCATGATGGCATTTGAGATCCTAATTCCTTGGTTTTAAATTCCTTTGATGCACTGAGCGAGGCATCGTGGGATACACACATGAAAAGGTTGCTTGTAGCGACGGAAACTAAGCAACACCAGGGTCTGTATTTTAAGCGAGCAGCAGCTTACTCAGAGACAGAAAAGAGTGATGTAATGAAGAGATTAACTGAGTGGAAGAACTATGCTAATATTTGAACTTTTTGAGCAGTGAAAGTAGAAATGCTGTCTCTTATCCACTGTTTGGGCAGGATACAAAGTGTTTGGATACAGGATTTGTGCACAATAGCACAATGTCGATCACTGCAACATATGTAGTTTCATTGACATGTAAATATTTACTCTGTTAGAGGCTCCAGTTCTCACATGTAAATTGTGTTCACTTGTCTATATTTAAACTCTTGCGTGAAGTATTTGCAGAGGGAATTTCTGAGAACACGCCCTACTGTTTGGATAGTGCTGTAAGCGTGTCTTTATTGAGGATTTTGTGGCTAATAGCTGTGCAGTGTGTGTGTGTGTGTGTGTGTGTGTGTGTGTGTATCCTCTTCCTGGACACAGGTCCCATGGTGTTGATAAGAACGTCCTGTTAGGAACAGGAACAGCTCAGTAAACACAGTTGTTTACCTTATAATCCATCTGAAACCTTCGCAGGATTAAGCTCTCAGCAAAATCTCTATACTACTCAGCATCTATCAAATATTCATAACGATTATGCTTCTTATATCTTCTGAGTGTGCACTTTGTAAGTGGCACTGTAAGAATGGGCTTTTTGGGAGGGGGTTCTCCACTACAAGGTATTTTTGCCCTGTCTTTCTGATTTTCAAGGCAAATGATGTGTTTCTGGGAGGGATTCTATAGAGATATCAAGTGATAATCTAAGCTTAGTACAACATCTGTCCCGCAGCCTCTTAAAAGACTTGTCCCTCTACTGTTCCATCCATATAGTTGAAATATAGTGGCTTTCCACAATATAGTCTGCAGGGCTCAAAACTAACTCTTAAAAGTGGTAGTGGTACATAGTTATACTCTACGAAAATGTGACATAAAAGGCTTTATTTAGTTTAAAGGCTTTATTACAATAATTAAACAAATTTCTTTGTAGTTTGTGTTTTATCTGATACATTAATCTGTATCATAAAGCTACTACAAGGAGTTTTAAACTCTGCACTCCTTCCTCGGTTTTGCATGAGGTCTTTTTGAACCATTCTTAGCCTGGACCCTCACCTGAGACCTATTTGCCATGGGAGTCACTACCAGGAGCACTAGGCTGAAAACGTGAAATAAAATAATGTTTAAAATCATTATTATTGTAACCAAACACATTTCTTTGTAGTTTGTGTTTCATCTGATACTTGTACTGTTGTCATGTTCTTCACAAATCCACCCCAGATCCACTGCCCCTTCAGCACTGATGTCTTGAATTGCGTTTTCTACTTTCATACATTACATTTGTTTGTGATGACAGATTAGTTTAACTTTTCATATTTCAGATGCAGCATTGTCTGGTTTTGGTTCTGACCATAACAGAATCTTGGGGTGTATGTTTTGCTGTTTGCTGTCCCTATTTTTTTTTTTATATCTCTTGGGTGTGTGAGCCTGTGCTGCCAGTGAAAGACGGCACATGGCTTAAGCACGGTAGCATACCCCTCCTCTTCATCAGTGCTGTGAAAATCTGTCTAATCTCAGAATGTATCACTTGGATAACACAACAGTGAGTTGTTATTGTAATCAAATGTGTTTGGCTGTAGAACTAAGCCAACTATCAGTAGCCAATAGCGATTTAATTGTTGCTATCATGCCCAGAATAAACATCACTATTGGCAGAGAGGCCTTGTTTTATGGAATGTGTTGCATAGTCCACATAATGCCAAATTCACCTGTTTTAAATGGTGTTGTGTTAGGCATTGTTGCCTAGTAGATTGAAAATGTTACCCTAGAGTTCACTGGCATTTAGAAAGAAGGAAATATCTTCACATAAACAATTACTAGTGCTACTTGATGACAGGAAGTAAGGGGTAAAAGGCTTCTGCTTCTGACAAATGCCTTTGCACAGCCTTCAAATGCAGTCCAGATGAGCTAGGGTTGTTGCAAGTGCGAGCAATGATGTGCCAGAGGTTCAACCTGCTCAATCACTTACAGTATCACTTAAAAATATTTTAAATAAAATCATCTTAAACCATTAAAGTGGGTGAAATTTGGTGTACTATGGCATTATTTTACAAGACAAATGTGTGCCATTAGAAGGGATTTGCTTGCAAAATAAACAGACAATGGGACTGAATCTTCATAGTCAAAGACACATTAGTGTTCTCAGATTTTCCCAGTGTTTGTGCAAACCACTGTGTGACACTTCCCCAGAGCCCCTTGCTCTGTCAGTGGGTGCATGGAGAATGTCAACTAAATCCTCCAGATGCTGCACAGGAATTTGCAGCACTGACAACCTCCTCCACACATCTGGATTTCCGCCAGAGCTAATGGCCTTTCCGTGGCAGTTTTACTTTGTTGCTGAAATGTGACCATAAGGTCTCACTCCAAACATAATGATTACTTTGATCAGGGAAAGGGTTCAATGTTCTGTCAGCTTTGAGGCTAATAACACCACAGAAGTTGGTGGTAACTCTCAATAAAGTATGTTATGAAGCCAGAGATTACATATAGTTTTTGAATACTGTAAGTCAGGTAGTAGTAGGGAGATAATAATGTATTGAATATCACAAGATTGCAGTCTCAGTGCTGTACTGGACTGTGATGATATCTACCACAATATTACATGGTTAATTATTTAATTTGATCATTTTTTATTTCATTTTATAAGAGCACTTGGCAATTCCATTGTTTTTGTTTCGCAATTATATATACATAATTCAAGCATTCATTGCCAAAGACAATTCATGCCAATCTTTTGCACATGCTAAAGTTATGGCTGGCTTCTTTTATTTTAATTTATTAAAAAAGGAAAGCAGAAGCCCTCCAAGGTAAAAGTTACAGAACCAAAATACTGTACACATTAATAAAGGACATTTTTTCAAATCATCATTTTATTTATTTATTTATTTATTTTTAAATTGCAATAAATATTGTGTGATGGACTTTTTGCTGTGGTAATATGATATCTTGGGTTTTTGGTATTGTTATGTCTTTAGATAATAGTAATTACTACTTGTTTAACTAGTGCACCTTTTGCTATATCCATCATTCCTTGTACATGATTTCCTATGACACCTTTTACACTTTTGAGTTTCTCAATCTTGGTGTTTGGACCCCGATCTTCTGACATGCAGCTCAGTCACGGACATTTGCAAGAGTCATATATCGGGGTGGATTGGATATTGCTTAAAGCTACTACAAGGAACTTTAATATTTTGTTAATTTTGTAGGCCCCTGTGGACAAAAGCGGGAAGATATCCACCAACCTTTTTAACTGGATAATGTACTCTGCCTGGAAAAATGTAAACACATGATAGTTTCATCTGATTTCACAGAGACTCTGACCCAGTGGCAGGCCTTAAGAACAACCGCACAGAAACAACAGATCTTCTCATTGATAGAGGCATCAGTATGAAACTTTGTACTGTTTCATGACCAGTTTAAAGGTCATATATTCACAAATAATGCGGTGTCAGAGAACTACTACTACCAGAGCAGAAATGTATAAAATTCAAGTATAGCTGTAAACAGACTGAAGACCAATCCACCTTAGTTGTTTGGTCAGGGAGCCAGTGTAAATACAGCAGCAGTGCACACATAACAACAAGATAAACATTTCAGTCAGGAAGTACACACTGTGCATGTTGCACTTTCAGAAAATACACACTTATTTTCCTGTTAAAGCACCCAGAGGGTCTGTCAGAGGAGAGGAGAAGATTTTCCAGTTCAGAGCAAACAGAAACACAGTTGTAGAGTAAATATAATCTGCATATAAACAGTCAAACACGCTGTGGATGCAAAACATTCTTTCAATATTCTCGTTCACATATTGTTTTTGTACACAATAAAACAAACACATCCGAATTCATCTAACTGCGTGGTTTCCACACTCAGTCAAACTATGAGTTAGCTAAGTCAAGCTACTTTCTGAAGTATTCTTCTTAGTGAAGTTGTGGTCTGTAGGTCACGCCCTTTCTTTTCTGGTCACACTGGCAGGGAACCAGTCCTCCCTGTTTGTAAAGCTGATAAAGTATCTACAGACTGGACCAACTGGGCAGTTGTGGTTCCTCTCTGCCCACACATGCAGCTATATGTGGCTGAAGAGATACTATCCCTATCTACCCCCCACCCCCACCCCACACACACAGTCAAACACACATATGCAGATATCAAATACATTTTGCCCCAGCAGGTATTTGTTTTGTCTTTGTGTCTTTGTATGATTCCCAACAGAGATGCAAGAGATCTACATGACTTTATTAAGGTTCTTATTGCGGCTTTAACCATGGTACCACATGTTTTGGGGCAACAGAGATGTGCTTGAACATGTTGAAGCTGCCAGCAATTACTCGCAGCACTTTTGGTATTCTGATTAGATAATGGCCCGTTCCAAAACAAACATGCATTTTTCATTAGAAATTTACGTAGAGTGAATGACTGCATGGTAGAGGAAGTACGAGTAAGACCTGATTACACATACTTCCCTGTAAAGTGCAACCACACTCCATCCAGAAATGTTGTTCTGTTGAAATGAGGTAAACCATGAAAATACATTGGGGGGTTTAATGGTTTGTGTGACAGGAATGTTTATTCTCTGCTTGTACTTGCTCTTGCTTGGCATTGTTAGGTATATAAAGATATATAAAGCACCTGCTCAGTTTGAAAAGTGCCCAGAGATAATTTCAGTTTGGCACTGTAACAATACTTCAGTTCTGTAAGTTTTTTAATCCAGTGCAGCAGATTCATTTCACAAGGCTTAATTGTGAATTAATAATCTCATAAAGATTTTATTGGCCTTGTAGTTGGCACTACTGGAGGAGGCAGTAAATTCAAATGTTGAAGAGCACGTCCTCTTGGCAGCTACTGAATAAATGCTGATTACTAACCTCATTTTGGGGAACTGATTTAGAATAGAAATGTAAGATTGGTTGTTGATTATACTAATCTTGTGGTTCCAAGTAAAACCATTTGACAGTTCATTGTACTAACATTAGTTTTTCACAGACTAATTCTTTATAGCACAGAGCTGTTGTTTGTAACTTAGAAAATGTCTTTTCTGGCTGGGATTTTGTATCCCATCCATGTTTGTGGACTATTAGACTGAAAACCTTGATGATGTATCTTAGTTCCAGTAATTGCCAATGTCTGACCTGTCAAACAGCATTTATGTTCACATCCAAGTCATAATTATGACTTGTATGAAAGCTTTAATATATCAAATTTGGGACTTAATAATAAAAAAAAAACAAAAAACAAATGAATACAGATACCTTACTTCTGTCAAATCACAAAATCTTTAACCCTCACGTGTCCAGCTCTGCAATCACATAACCATTTGTGGCCTGTAGCCAAAAAATCTTATTCTGTGGCCACCAAATATTCCATGTAGGTGGCCCCCCAGGTTTTATCGCCTTGCCAACACAACCTTGCAGTTCCACAAACATCACCTTTTAGTTCAACATTCTATGAAACAGTGCTCAACACCGGATAACTGGTGATATGTCAGGGCCACTAAAGTATGGGTTTACTAAGCTTAGTCAACCTGCTAACATGATCCTTACTGAAGAACCAGAAAACAAAATGCGGGCTATGAAACAAACAGAACAGTTGGGCTGGAATGGAATTTAAGTGGCTAGAATATGACACATAATATACTGTGGTATGTGCTGCCAGTTTCCTCAACTAGTGTCACAGTTAAGGACGGTTGTCTTAAGTCATGTTAAATTGCCTTTTCTGTATTGTTTTTTTATTTAAGTTTATATTTGGGCCACCAAAAATGTACTCTGGCTACCAAATTTAGGGGCTTGATGGCCCATGGGGCCAGTGGTTAAAAATATTAGTGGCTATCTCTGACATATGACGTGAACGCAGCACAGGATACACAGATGTATTGCATTGGGGCTATTTACTGGAATGTCTTACTTGAGTGTTCCCTCGTTCTTTGTCTGTCCCTTATGCCTCAAGGAGGTTTATGACCAAAAGTGTATGTATTAAAATAGAGTAAGGAGATCCCAGTGTATGAAAGCTCCTCCTTCTGACCTTATTTACAATCACATCATCTGTATGGAGAAATGTTAATGTAGCCCGGGAGTAGTCTAGGCTCTTGTGCTGCTACAGTACCTTCAACAACAGCAGCATTTCTCTCACACTTTGTTCACACTTGACTAAATCAGTATTAATGTTAGAAGGTTCCTTTTCTTCCTGTCTCATCGCAGTTGCACGACTACTATTACTACTACTACTACTAGCACTGCTACTACTAATGTATTTGCGTAATGTTGAGTTGAAACCTAGGATTGTGGGTCAGGGTTCCATATAGTTATTGTGCAGCTTTGGATCTCAGTCAGAAATCTCTGGATCTCATCCAAAACACCAAAGGTCATAAGAAATGTCTGCCTCTACTGTTAAATGGGTCATGGGAAAATGCTAAACATTTTTTATTTTTTTTGCCAGTTTGAGTTCTGTTGCTTTGCTTGTTTTCCATTATTGATTTTAGTTTGTAGGGAGACACAGAGAGAAAAAGAGAAAGAGAAAGAAATGTGGTTGTTTATTATAGAAAGTGGCCTAATGTAGTGGCTGTGCATACTTCATGTCACAACCTAGCATAAAAGTGTTCACTGTGCAGTGTTATCTGTACACACATTGCAAAGATGGTTAAATATATGTTAAAATGTTATTACTAGTCCACAAAATAGTTTGCTAAAATGCAAACACATGGAGTTACATTATGTTAATGATTGTTATGTGTCTGAACCTAGCTATGCGAAATGTATCACATACAAATGTATACCTTCATATAAACTACTGAACTACTGAACACTGTTTGGTATCCAAACACACACACAGAGATCCAAATATTTAAACAAATTACAGAATGTGCATTTAAAAATCTATCAAGCATATCAATTAGTTGATGCTCTTGCAGTATTATAACTTTAACATCAGGAAAACATGCTGAAAGAAAGTGGCCAATTACTGTTCGATACCAGTCGGCCTGGGTGATATTGCTAAAAAATTTATCATGATGAAATGTTTCATTTCAGTCGTTATCTGTATTTATTGATCATTTTTAATGACCAATTATTTAGTCAGAGAAAACAAGGTTGAATTTAACCACTTTGTTTTGAATTTCACCGCTTTACTTTGAATTTAATTACTTTATTTATCAAGACATGCAGATAGACTTAATAGACTTTACAAGAACAGAAAAACTGCTATACAGCCAAGCTGACCTGTTTTTTTGCTAACAATTTCTTCACCATCTGCCCTTTTTTCTTACTCCACACTGTTTCTGTTGTGTGGTGCAGCTGAACAACACCCCTGTTCAATGACTGGCTATTTGAATGTCACTCATAGCACCCTTATCAAGGCATATGATAGGCTGTATATGAGCCAAATCATATGGCGGTTTGCATTTAATGAATATAAAATAAATTATTGAACATTTTATTGAAGAGTTTTTTCATTGTTATTGATATAGTGTCTGTTGTCAGTACATTGACATTGATTGATGCACATCACACGCTTGAAACTTTAAATTTAAATCAGTTTTTGGCCAGTATCAAAACTTGTCAAGATAAACCTCTGTGTTTCCAAATCATCCCACTAAGTTGTTCCCTCTCCAAAACTTGACTCAGCAGCAGCCCAAAAACTTCAGTAGGAGGCTGAAGTTAAAAATAAACACAACCTGGCATCAGCAAGCTGCAGTTCCTACCAGCACTTAGATGTAAGCTGCCAAGTTATCACAAAAGTTAGGCCAATTTAACATCAAAGTAGGAGGTGTTTTTTTCCTCGACAATGTTACAGATGCGTGCGGAAAGCTCTGACTAAACAGCCGAAGATAAACGGACTGAGGTCTGACGGAGTGACCTGTGTGTTTGTGTTTCAGGGGAGCTTTCTCTGAGGTGGTCCTGGCTGAGGAGAAGAGGACCCAAAAGTTGGTGGCCATTAAGTGTATCCCCAAGAAGGCTTTAGAGGGCAAGGAAAACAGCATTGAGAATGAGATAGCAGTCCTGCACAAGTAAGTGGACCACTACGATTTGAAGAATGTACAATAATAAACCCTGTCTCTCTTGAGTGATTAATATACCATGATGTATAGTAAATGCGTAAAATAAAACTGCATTTATTGAGCCAGTCTGTACTGTAAGCAGAAACCTGACAAAGATGTCTGTGCAACATTAGTCTGCATCTGAAATACTAGCCACAAGGTTCAAGATGGTAAATTTTTCATCACTGTATCTCCATTACTTCATCATGCAAGATGTATCACATTACTGGATTTCGTATATGTCATATATGATATATACTGTAGTAATATGATGCATGTAATAAGAATCATATTGAGACTTGGATCCATACACTCAATAAAGAAGCAACACTTTCCAAGTAGGGTGAATTAAAGGGCCAGTTCACCCAAATTACTGAGAAAAACAAACAAGCAGATTTTTCACCATGTGCAGTACAATAGTAGTTCATACTACAGCTTGTATTTCTGGTTACTCTGAAAACCTTTTGTTTTTGTGAGAGAGAGAGAAGGAGGTTTCATTGGAACTAATTTCTTCCTTAGAGCTTCTTCCTTCTTCCTTATAGTCCTTATGAAAGCGGTTTACAACATGTCATGTAGTTTAACTTGACCAGCAAGTTCTGGAAAAGAGATACTGCCATAGTTTTTTTTACAAGCACTTTTTTTTTGCAGTGAGCATCATTGCATTAAACACAATAGTTTTTACTGACCCTTTAACTTAAACATTCACAAATTATTTACTTTTATTTCTACCACTAGAGGTCTTGCTCACTTGAAAACAATAACAAAAGACATAATTTGATGTTGTCAGGATCTAAAGGTGCACTGACACTTCACTATCTGTATCTGTTCAACCAACAAAGTTATCTGTATCTGTTTTCTGATAGAAGACTGGACCGGAGTGTGGTTCATACTAGAAGACATGGGCAACTTTGTATTTTATAACCCAATATTCACTGACAATGCAATTGTGTCTTTGAGGTATAAAGCTAATTTATTATTGGCATTTATTAAATTATAAAATATATTTCCACATCGTCATTCTGTATTTTTTTTTCTCTCTTTTTTTATTTCTAACCAAACTAATTTTTATGGACTGAACCCCACCACCACCCCTTTAACAACAATCAGAACTGAAAAAAAGTTTTATAAATTGAAAGATTCTGTTTTGTATTGGAAATGGGAACTCGTTGCAGTAAAAATATAAAAAATATCTTTCAGTTTAAGGGAAAATTCTGACATGACTCATGCAGTTTAAGTTAACTTTTAAAGTTTTATTCATGTTACGTTTTGTCACGTTTGCTGACTCCCTTCCACCCTCTCTGATATTTTTCATGTATCTCTGGAAGTTATAGGACCTAGAGGCAGTTACCTTGAATAAAATTCTGTATTCCCGTTTGGGATAATGCACCGCAACAAAATATACATCACAGGTCCAGCATTTTTAGACATTTCAATGTGGCAGTGTTATTACATTATATATTATTTCTTTAAATTTGTTCTTAAGGATCACAGTGAAAATTCTTAACTCTTCTAAACACTTGAAAATACAATTAATTAGATTAACACTTGTTTCTAGACTTATCATGTTGCTATTGCTTGTATTCTATTGCTTGCTTGTGGAGTCATGTGCCCAAGACATATCATGTTTTATTATGTAAAGACAAAGACAAAAGACAATAAGACTCAGTGTAATTGTGAAGCAGTTCAAACATACCTCTCTTTAGATGTGGGGAATTACAGGCCACGATGAAAATGGCTGATCTACATTGAGTCCCAAGTTATTTTTAGAGCTCTTGTTGCCTGGGTTACAGGAGACACAACTGTAGCCAATATACAGCTATGATCCCTCCTGAGGTGAGGATGGTGGAATGAGAGTGGTGGGGGTTAGTTAGCACTTCAGTTACAAATTTGACAAACGGAGTAAACTGAGGTAAACTTGGCCTGAAAATCATGGCTCGCCTGCTCTGTCTGAAGTTTGTATAGACTTATGCGAATGTTTCATTTCTCATTTTAACACGTCATCTTTGACACAGACAGGATAAAATACAAATTTTTTATGTTGTAATAGTTTTATATTAACAATGGATCAAATGACTAAATGTAACTGACTAAATGTGATGTAAATGTAACAAAGGTGTGACTCATAGGGATGAACCCACAGAGAATTATCACCCACCTCTGCAGCTCCCCTCAGCTCTGCAGTCTGTCAGATCATTGTTTTGTTGGTTTTACAGTTTGTGACGATAATGTTTAGATTCAGTCTCAACAGTCTCAGCCGTCTCATGTCCAGCGATATTTGGGAACCAGAGCCATTTTCTGTTGTGTTAAATAGGTGTAATTTAAAAGAAACCGTGCAATATCTCAACATTTGCAGACTTCCTTTGATTTGCAAAGTCATGAAGTCATCAGTGAGGAAATTTTCTGACTAGTTAATAGACTCGTGACAACACCGGTGTTACTCATTACACCAGGCGTTCAATAAAAAATATGACCAATGACACTCAACATCTGTAACATTAGTCCACTGATTTTGATGTCCGTGAATGTTCTCATTCGTCCAGGTCATTGTAATCTCAGGAAAGATTAAATCGAAAGCAACTTTTCTGAAGACCTGTTGCCTCTCATCCAAGAAGCTTCATCAGTTCATGCCTGTTAGACTAGTCTGAGCTAGTCAGACTAGCTCTAGCTCACACTAGTCTAAACAAGTGCAGTTGCTTTCAATTTAATCTTTCCTGAGATCACTTGATCTTTAACATTAGATCTTTAGCTTTTCCTCTTACTTAGAACACTTAGCTTTGAAAGATTAGCATCAGCTATCACCTTCATGGTAATGTATTGAACATCAGAACACTCATTTTCATGTCTGCCTGCACCCACGACTTTTTGGCAGATTTTAGTCTGTACAACCAGTTGTCAACCTCATGTCAGGCTGTGATTAGCCTACGGTGTTACATTTTAAATCTTGATTACATACTTAGACGGTGGGCAAGTAATGTAATTAGTATATGCCTGAAGACCATGTAACACTGGTGACACTGACTACCGCAGCAAGCCTATTCATCAGACTGAGAATATATTCCCTCCCTTTGGATTAGTCAGTCCAGTTAAAGGTGTTATCATAGCCACTTGTTTCAAAACAACAGCTAGACCCCACTAACAATCAGTCATAAGTACTGATAGCATAAAATTGAATATGTACTGTGTAAATGTTGAAAATCAAGTGCCACTTTGAGTCAACAGTGTACTACTTCCATAGAATAAAACTAACAAAAATCTGTGATATTATGAGACTGAAAGGATGGAAGTTATTTTATGACCCACTCTATCTCTGGTTCTTCTTCCTGTGATGCCAGACTTGTCATCTTGACTTTTCTTTAATGACCCTCGCTGTAAATTTATTGATGTTTATTTAATTTTTCCACCCTGTGTAAAGTGCTTCTGACAGTGTTATAGAAGTTAATTTATTAATAAATTAGTGTCTAATGGCCTGGTTTGTGTTGGTCCAAATGCAGAGCCAGCTGATCCTCATTGGATACCCTCATCTCTGTTCTAATCTCTGTTTGTAAGATGGCTGCCCAGTCTAATGTTTGATATACCCTTAATAATGTGGCCATATGATATCATCATCACATTGGTTAGCTGGCTGTTCATCCTCCTCACATTTAACTAGACTAAATATTTACTCAAATGCAGACATGTGCAAATACAGTGACTAATCATCACACGCTGCTAAGTCACTTGTAACTGTGCCAATCAGAGGAGTTGGTGTGAAGTTGTTGCGGAGGCACTGTTGAAAATCTGACAAGACTTATTAACATGGCTTTACAGCATACCTGAAACTTGTTTAAACTAGAAATGACAAGTGGATCCATCCGAATTAATGTGGGACTAAAATAATTGTGTGTTTCTAACCACAAGTTCATTACTTGTCATTTTTTGGGCCCGATAACTCCGAAAGTCCATTTTTCCGAAATAAATCTTAATAGTTAAAAAGTTTAATCAAGTCCTTTTTATTTAGCGCAAAATCATAACAGAAGTGATCTCAGGGCACTTGTCCAGTGCCCACCAAAAGCAAGCACTAAGACAACAGGGGTGAGAAAAAAAACTTCCTTTTACGAGACTGAAACCTCGAGCAGAACCAGGCTCCAGGGTGGGCGGCCATCCGTACATGTGAGATGAGGCGTACAGCGAGTCATGTCATTATAGATTCTGTTCAATGTCAAACGGGACTGTTGCTTAAAGTTGTCTCTTAGGCAAATGAGTAGTGGAACATGGGGCATTCATTACTCCATATCCTGAAGAAAATGTTATGTATCATTCTGTGCACTTACAAGAACTACATGAAGTTCTACTGCATGAAGTGATCGTCTGACAGATTTCTGTAGTACGCTTTCTTTGATGAAATACTCCACAGAAACAGAAGACTTTCCTCCCACCTCAAGAACTTCAGGATCCTACAAATACTGTAGGAAGCGCCCATTCATTCATGAACAGCCCACTCAGTGCTCTGAAGAAAATAAATAAATTGTGTAAAAGCTGTGAAAAAAACAACAACCCAAAAGCAACCTCGCAAAAAACTGAAATAATAAGAGTGATGCCAGAGGACCTGAGGCTTTGTTTCAACTCACAGCAGTTAGAAATTCAGAGATTCAGTGAGACACTTATCCAGAAGTTAAATAACTTGTTAAATAACTTAATCAACTTTGCAATTATTTGTCAATAAACTCAACAGGATATGGATTTAAGGATCAGACGATATGCCAGTTTCACCCAGACGTCAGATGTAGTTGTTACCGGCTGCAGAGCTGACAGCTCTCTGCTCTCTAATTTGCTGACTTCTATGTTCTGATGCCCTGTGAGACCTACGGGTGCTGACAGAGGTCAGCGCATGACTCACCAGCCTTCAATAAACATTTCAGCTCTCTGACAATCGCCATGACCGGTGTCCACCATAGGGACATCACCTGCACAAACGCAAAACTCACCTGGACAGAAATTCGAGTTAAATGCAGCACCTGCACTGCATGTGTCTGACCTTCTGTAACTGTGTGTGAAAGTGCACACGCGTTCACACGTGTCTGGTCACTCTGCAGGTTTAATCCATCATTCATCCTTCAGTGGGTCCATCTCTCCTTCCTCACTGAGCTAAGCAGATGAATGAAGGTGTCCATGCATTGTTACAATCTGGATAAGAGTCATCACTGTAATCCGGCATGAGCTCAGGCTGACGCATACACAGTTACCTCCAGTACAGCTCACACACATGGCTTTGTGTTGTCTTTGTCTTCCTACCTTCAAGTCAGCTCAGTAACCCTCAAACATACATTGACAGTCAAGTAAATTGAATGAATAGACTATACACAAACAGTGTGTGATGAAGGTGAAAGACAAATGAAAAGTATGAAAGTTGGAGTTAAAGGCACCCAGTGAAGTTTTTGACCCACATTTCATACAGCAACTAGTGATTTTTTTAGCGATTTTTTAGTAATATTTTCACTGTCCTGTCACTGGTTTAACGCGATTCCACTGTTCCACAGTTCTTGACACTTTTGGCTGCAGAAAGTCAAACTGTGTTGCACTGATTTGCATTTCCAATACCATTTATAACTCACCAAAATGTGGCGAGTCACCTTACCTCCAGAGTAGGGCCGACCTGCCTCCAAGCGGGTTGTGGTAACATCTTGGAGACTGTGGACAAGTTCTGTTTTGAGACTCAACTCGCATAAGCAGGAGACCAGAGAGAAAGGTTTTTAGCTTTCAGTATTTTTGTAACTTATAAATGAATCTTTGTGGTTTGAAGTTTTAAACTGAGAGTATCTACTGTAAGTAGGGCTGGGTGTCATAGTAGTGGTAAAATGCAATACCAGAGTTATATGCCAGAGTTGCTGCAACAAACAAACAAAACTATATATTTGTTTTTATTTATGTTTGTTTGTTGCAGGAATACAATTAATGTTCTTAATAAGGTAAAAATCTCCAACATTGGCAAATATTGACTTGAATTTTGAACTATCAGATGGAAGATTTTGGTAAATTAAAATTATGCAAACACTTTTTGGAACAACTGTTAAATACCCATATTTTTAAAAGGAGAGTGGAATGGAAATGGAAATTACATACCCACATACCCCTGTGCAAAAAGATAAATAAGTCAGTTTACAATAAACGAGGTCCTCTTGTGAAGAGCAGAAAGTGCTTCAAGCAGAAACACAAATGAGCTGCTCATTATGCACCACAGTCCCACTAAGAAAGTAAATAACAGTTAATTATTCAGTATTGAATGTTAAAGTTACATGACCACTGACCCAGTCAAATACATACAACATTTAAATACGCAATATATCAGATACCAGAACACTCAACGGCCACTTTATTAGGTGAGGTGTTGTGTTGGATTGCATTAGATTGTACAGGTGTACCTAATAAAGTGGCCACTGTGTGTAACACAGGTATGGTAAAAGTACACACTGGTCAAGCAGAGAGGGACAATACCCATCTTGATGTAGTGAGTCATCTTCTCACCCCTGTCACTGCCCCCACGGGTCTCGAGGGGCAGCAGAGCATGGAGTTCAACCAATTAGGGAGCTGCATGCCACCACACAGTGTAGCCTCCTCTACAGTCAGTAAGACGTACACGTGATTACTGGATGAATCTCTGTGGCGGGTACATACTGTACACTGACCGTCCCAACCCTACCTACTGGCAAAGATTCCAAGAACTCCAAACACGGATTTCTCATAACACCCAGGGAGATTATTTTTGCCATCTGCATCTGAAATATTAATTGCTAAATAAAAGTGACTGTAGAATTATTAGTATAAATTTCTTTCTTATTCCTCTTCTCTCCTTCTTCACAGGATTAAACA
>JAJHUR010086225.1:0-12487 GCA_027495735.1 Lutjanus campechanus | reverse complement strand
GTACACAATCCTGATGCAACAGGTCAACAAGTCAATCTGCCAAACAATAGAGCTGGAATAAAACTACAGGGGCTAAATTAACATTATGACTGTGTGTGTGTGTGTGTGTGTGATGGCTCTGTATGGGCTGATAGTTGGCGTCGGGGCCCCCCGCTCAGCCAGAGCCACAGAAAACAAATAGCCAATTTGGTTTTATTGTGCTGCTGGAGGTCCACTCGACCCCGGAGACAGATGACAGAGCAGAGCGACACAGGAACACAGGAGGAGGTAAATGAGACTCAATACAGTCAACACAAACACTGCCAAAAAAAAACCCTGCTCACACAGGCGCACGCAGGGCCGCCGTCAATGATACACACACACACCGGCCCTTTAAAACACTGATGCACGAGTTTAAAACAGCTGATACCTCTAATATTCTCTGATTCAGTTTGTTTTTGTCAGGTGCTTCATTCAATTCTCCACTGAAACAATAATGATCACAGTTTTTAGGCACTTGTACTTATTTCCACTTTTTGCTTCTTTTTTTTATGCTTTATAAATTAATATTGTACATAAACTGCACCTACAAATGTTCATTTGTAGTTTCAGCTTTCCTGGTAACTAAGTATATCTACTCAAGTATTTAAGAACAATTTTTTTTCCATTTCATACTTTTTGCTTTAGTAACTATTTACTTTACAGATGAAGATTTTACACACAAATAATATATTTTCTTGAAAAAACCTCCTAACAGTTTATTAAACTGTGACTCTTCCAACTCAATATTAAATTAATGGTGGCACCTTTTTATCTTTTTTTTTTTTTACCCATAACCCTCAGACAGCCTGAGTCCACTACTGCAACAAATTTGACTTTGCTGCCTTTCTGGAGGAAATATTCCCACATCACGCTGCTTCTTCTTCTTTTTTTTCTTTTTTTTTTACCTCAGACCGCGAGCTAGCGAAGTTGTTGGCAGAGAGTGTGTGTGCGTGCAAATTAACCCATAAACTGACGTGTGTAACTGGTCACAAATATTCTCATGGTTAACCGACTGACAGTTGACTGTTGACATCCCTTGTCAGAAATGACGTGACGAGATTTTATGCTTTCGAATATGTTCTTGAATCTCAGACTCATCAAAGGCTTCATGACGGATCACGACTCCAAAGAAAACATTTTATTCCTGCACACGGTTCTACTGTTTCATTTTCCATGTCAGATCTTTCAGTCCCTCCTGGAATGCGCAAGATTTTTTGCAAACTTCTTAGGCATGCTTTGCAATGAAATTGTGGGTGTAAGTGAAAAGGCTTGAATAAAACCGCCCTCTGTTCTGAGTGTTCTCAGTCATGTTACCAAAAGCACTCAGGATTAGAACAATTCTAACAAAATATGCTTTGTTTGTGAAAGAAGAAATGCACCTCCTGCAGAGTATTCCACAAAGAAGTAAATATCTTTTTGGCGCGCTAATATAAGAGTGTACAGAGCATTGATAAATATCAATAACAGTGACTAACCTTGCTTTCTTTTCAGTACTCATGACATAATTTGCTGAAACGTTGCAGTGATCGGACAAAATTGCAAAGTTCTGCAGAATTTACAGACATTGGTTGAATTTTCATGACTTGTTGCAATAGCAACCTCGTGGAGGAGCTGATCTTTATCTGCAAAACAGCTACAAACTGTGTCAATAACATAAAATGTAGTTCAGTTTTGATATGTAGCATAAAAGTGTAAAGTTACACAAGTACCTCAAAACTGCAGTGGAATAAACGTGCTTAAAGTTCCAGCTCCGCTTCTCCACATATCAACACACAATAAACTGGTCTAATCCTGTTAAACACACACTCTTACGAGGCAATAAACACCTCAACAGGCACCCCAGAACACACACACACTTAAACACAAGCACACACTTAGGGCCATAAACGGCGGTCGGCAGGCCTGCTGCGCTGTCTGCCACGACAGCCGTTAACGTTCGCCATAAAGGTTGCAATCAGAGTGACCTCTACAGTAGAGAATCACGCTGAATGAGGAGTGCGCCTGGCGGGCTGTAAACTCTCTCATCACCACTGTACTCCGCTCTGGATTGCCCCCCCACCCACCATAAACCACACGAGGGGTCCCTATCAGACGGAGCTGGGTGGGACAGATGGAGTGCGGAGATGGGATAGGTAGGGACGGGTAATTAAAGCAGGAGTCGGGACCAACAGATGGAGAGGAGTTACTCCACCCCCTCCTCCTTCTTCTCCCATCCCAATTCCACAGAGAGGGCTGCTGAGGCTGGCAAGCACAGGAACGCTAAGAGCAGAGTGTGTGTGTGCGTGTGTGTGTGTGTGCGGTGGTCCTGGGTGTGTGATAAGCACATGTTCCCCTGGGTGAGTGCTTGAGTGATCTAACAGGGGCAATTAATTTGTTTTATATACGATTTAACTCCTCCGAGCTCCGACAAAGGAGGCAGTCCTCTGGGAGCTCTGAATGCTCTCTGATACAAACCAGGACCACAGGGGAGATGCACAATCAGCCCGCCACGAGAATGCCCGTTTATGCCCGAGCTTTCATGTGTACTGACGGAGGGGCGAGGAGGAGAGGAGAGGAGAGGAGGTGGAAGGGTGGGGTGGGGGGGGATCCACATGTAAACTCATTTCCCTCAATGAATATGTAATGGAAACTGATGAGGCTAATGACTTGTAGAGGTGACCTACTTATTTACGCCAAGGAAACGGGGATCTGAGGCTTTTCATCTGTCGCACATTAGAGGAATCTCAGATTATTTATGTACAAGCGATGCTCGCGATATCCCCCAGAGAGGCCGTCGTCTCTGTGACAGCGTCCTCTCAGTCTAATTTAAACCTCGCTATCTCGCCGAGTCGTCGCCGGGCCCCGCAGAGGACACAGCAAAGTGACCTTTCCACCCAGCGCTCTCTCACAACCCCCCCGGACATCAGGAAAGCTTGGAAAGTCTGAAAAATTCTCAAAGTATAATAATCTATCTATCTATTTTTCAGCCAAACTGACATAGTAGCCAAACCATGAATGACAATGTCATGTGGTGCCCAGCGGTCCAAAACATTGCAAAATGACGAATTTCACTATCAGGATTTGATCCATTCAATCCAATAACATTTGGAAAGTCTCAAAGAGCTGCATGAGTAAATCATTTTCATCCCCATGGAAATTAGCGGAGGCTAAACCTGGAATTAGTCAGCTCGGCTGGAGGAAGTCTCTAATGCATCGGGCCGTTTTAGACCCAGAAGCTGAACTCTTTTTGGCTTCGTGCAACACTGAGCAGCTCTCATAGGAAGGAACAGAGGCCTGCCTCCAACGCTGTATCCAGTTCTCTGTAGTACAGCCATGGTTACCAGGGGTGATGCTGTGACCGTACCGTAACCACAATCTTTCCTAAATCTTACCCAAGTGTTTGTTACTCAACCCTAACCATTCCTTTACCATATTTTAGTTGCCATAACCACAATTTTGTTTGTGCAGATCTTGCATTGTAGTTGCAAGTAGAGCGTCTTCAGGAAAAAATCATCTCATTGGTTTGGGTAAAGCATCAATTGGTGGAGCCAAAAAACGACCGCTAGGCTGACTAAACTTCTTAATTGACGGGAGAGCCAACTCGAATTTTGGTTTTCCACTTGTTGGCAGGGTCGCGTTGGGTCTCGTCATCCCTGGCCATGAAAACGTTAACACTTCCCATTTGACTGGAGTCCTGATTTTGTGTGGAACATCGCGGTCATTTTGAAACGCGCTTTATGTTTTTGTCATTTGCCATTTAGGCGTAAGCAGTCCGACAAAGTTGAACTGTCTCTCTGGCTATCGTCTGGTGCTTCTGACTCAGACGCGACAGCAGTTTGAAACAGCAAAATCAGTTAATTTCATTGGAGCAGTCGCAATCAGTGGATTCACTCACTAAGGCACTGGAAATTTGCTTTCAGGTCAAGACAACGAGTTACAAAACTCTTTACAGTGCTGATCTTTGAGGGAACGGAGAGAGTGGAAGAGTCCAAAATGGAGGAAGAAATTATAATATCTCATGCTTTAAGCAGCTCATATTTCTCAGAGATTTACAAATCTGAGAGCAGATGAGCACTGACTGTAACACTGCTCAGCTAAGCTAACATGCAAAATTTTAAAAAAAAAAGTGAAATAAAATGGCAAAGGATTGTTTTATCACTTGTGATCTTAGAGGAAATGACAGTTCAGTTCTGGTATTTTCAAGCGTCCTTCTCCTCACATGGCTTAACTTTAAGTAAACTGGCTGTTTTGCGGAAGCTTTTCGTTAAATTTAATTCCAAGCAGCAGGTTCTTAAAAGCCTTAAATTTGGCTGTCAGAAACCTGCAGTTTCCCTGCACACACACACAGAGGAGCTTATGCTCCCTGACCATCAGTGCCTTATTGATGTTGATCCTGTGTCAAGGTTACTTATGAGGGGTCACAGTGCGAGCCCTCTGCAGCCTGCGTGGGTAAACACTCACTACTGATATGAGGACTCAGCGGTCAGCCCCCTCCGGAAAAAAAACTGTTCACTATCCCTCATCTAAACCCTTTTCACACCCCTCGACCCTCCCCACTCTGGCTCTCATTTAGACTCATTAACTTGCCGGTCTCTCCCCCCACCTCCCCTCCTCCACCCTCCTGCAGCAGAGCAGTGATGCTATCTGCCCATCAGTCCGTATTGGTCTCCTGAGAGAGCCCGAGGCGCTGGGAACCAGGAGCCCCAACCGGTTCTCTGGAGAAAGAGTAGAAAGCGGGACAACAGGTTAGATGATGACCCTTTAAAAACAGCTGGATTCATAGGAGGTGGGCATCGCAGATAGCAACAGGCCCCATTGTGTCCCAGCCTCCCCTAATTAAAATAAAAAACAACCTGGACCCGACGATAAGGACGGCGTGAGTGTCATCAGTCGCAGATATGGAGGAGAGAAAATGAAAGGGAACAAAAGGACAGGAGGGACGGAGCGTGGGAATTATCTGATGAGCTCGACTGAACAGGACAGGAGTTAAATCCTCTCCGTGCTGCCGTCCCAGGACGGTGATGTTGATTGATCAGCATGGCTGCAGATCCGGGACGATACTGAACGCTGATAGAATATTTAATGATTTCCCACAGAACAAAACCTTGAGTCGCATTTAAAACGCAAACATCAATCCAGCTAAAATTATATCACATTAGCATTTAAAGACCTCAGAGTCATAACTCAGTCATCAGACTCGTGTTACAGTTGATTGTTTTCTGCGTCGCCATGGTAAAAGTGCAAACAGGAACTGTTGTGAGGTAATGTAGCATGACTTTTCATGGTGCAGATGTATGTATGTAAACAGATTTAGAGTGACATCAGCGGGCTCAGGTGCAGCATACAGTTTACTGAGTGACTACATGGCAACACTCTACCACCTGTTTGCAAAACCAAAGCATGATGGGCGCTGGCTGCAAGTTTTCGCTCCAACCAACCAACCAATCAGCTGTTTAAAAACTGAAATCAGTTGATTAAATGAGTCGAGCCTGGTGTGCTACAGCTCGGTAGGAACAAAAACTTGCAGCCATGCGGCCCTTCATGGAACAGTTTGGACATGCCTGCCCTACAGCGATGCTGTGATCACAACAATTCATGCAAATTCAACCAATCAATCCCACTGCAGCAGTCCCCCACGCAAACTTGAGCTCAGTGAACAAGCTAAATTTATTATTATTTCCCTTTTAAAAAATTTTTTATTTATTTTTCATGCTGTTTTGACTGACTTTGAGCTCCGAAATTGTTTCTGGAGCCTTTTTGGCTGAGAACAGAGTACAGATTTTAATGCATGGCATTGCAACATACATCGCAAATTTTTTTTTTAGAAAAGCTGCTGTGAAATCAGGTATTTGAGGCTGTAAAAATCCCCCCAAAAAACAGCCTGCAAACTCCCGGAGAGACTGAGTCAGGTTTGATACACGTAGGGTTAGCAGCACTTAGCAAGTTTGGACATTAGCCTCGTGTTAAGCTAACTGGCTAGCCTAGCATGCGTGCCTTTATTATTACAGTATGACTGTGAACACACAGTTCATGTTGTTCTCTGTTTGAAGTATTCAAATAGAAAGTATGCAGAGGTCATGCATTACTATGCTGCACAAATCAAACTGATGACTGTGTGTTTCCTGACTGGAATCCTGTAGAGGTCAAGTTCTTAACACACAGGCGTCAGGAGTTCAATCCCGTAAAACATATATAACACACTCAGTATTTAACCTACTTCTTTGTCTGTACTAAAGGGGTCAGTGTGGGCGGCTGCGTCCAACTATTTTTGTAACTTTCTAAAACCCACAGTTCAACAAGTACACTCATTTGACGCAGTGATTGGACAGACTTGGAGGTGTGAAAGTCAGCTGGGTTTGAACTTCTCTGTTAGATTTTCCTTTTTCAGTCTTCACACAACAACTTCCATCACTTCTCATGTGTACAGAGGTACAAACACTATCCATGCCTTCGGGGAGATTCTGTCTAAAAGTGTGCATCATCATCCCCGTTTGTGTGATTCATCATGTCTCACCACCTTTTATGACAGCAGGCTTCTTTCAGCTGATCTATGTGTGTGGCCGTTCGTAAGAGTCGTCCGACCACATCTGAAGGCAAACGTGTTTATAACTGTCGAACTTTGGTTTGTTTTCAAGCAAACCCCAAACTTCTCGCCTCTGAGACGCTACTGGTGGTGGATGTGCAGCCGTGCGAAGGACAGATCAAAACTGTGGCGCGGATGTGCAACGGGTCAGAGAGAAGCGAAGTAACGGTTCGTCTGAAAACAACAATGACGGCGCCTTAAGAGGTTAGCATAGATGCTGCGTTAGCATCAGTTATATCAGAACTGGAGAGCATTTCTTAACTCTTCACCCGCCACTGACGGGATATCTCAATTGTGTCAATTATTTTCATTGCAAGGTGGTAGGGGGACGCTGTGACGCATCATCTGTCACCTGAAAAAGAAGAGAACTGCTGGAATTGAGCAGCAGAAGAAGAAGACGGTGTTATCTTGCATGAAAACATCGGTGCTCCGCTGCAGATCCACAGGTCAGAGAGCATCATGACCTGAAAATAAAAATGTCAAGTTGATATTCTGCTTAAATTCTGCTTCTTTCCCAAAAACAGTTTCTTCTGTTTTTTGTCTGTAAAGTAGATTTTTGGATACAACCAACCAGCATTCAAGTGCTGGAACAAAACATTTTTTGTGTCTGAAATTAGAAGATCTGTTCGTATTCATAGAATTGAATATTCTGTGGGGCTTGAAAAAGCTGCGAATTTTGTCAAAAATACTGGCGCTAGCTGGGAAAGAGTTAATTAAAAGTAGAGCAAAGTACGGCGCTGAAGGCTTGTCTGACTTCGGCTCTCTGATTACATCATATGGTTCATTGATCTGACTGGTTGAAGTTAGGCTGTGACAGGTTCATCCAATTACCTGCCAAGTATTTTTATTTTATTTTATTTTTATTTTTTTTGAAAGTGCCTGCCCTTTTTCTTAATTATTTTCATAAAATGTGTCCTACAGCCTTGGCATTTTCTGGGTAGTGACCATGAGAGGTCTCAACAAAATGGACCACTGGAAATCTTATCTGATCCCGAATCTGAATTTTAAATGAAACAAAACAAACACCTGGTTTGAAAAGATTTATAATAAGAATCAAAATCTCAACCCAAACAGACCCAAATAGTGGCAGAACTCTTAAAACTGGCAGCAAGTGGAGTAAAAAACCAAGCAAAAAAACAGCCAAGGTTTCAAATGCAGACTGAAACAACAAAAGAATCATCAATTATACTCAATATAACTGACTCAGTAAGACCTGATATTATATTAAAAGCCAATATCATCTCCAATTATTAGTCTAACCCTACTGTCCAAACTCTGTAAAGTTCACCATTTAATGAATAACCCTCTGACACAAAAGATGACATTTCATCTGCACAATCACCACTTAATCACGTAGAAATGCACCATTCCCTGTGCAAAAAGTAAATATCTAAATGTTTTGAGAAGTTACGTAAGTTTTCTCTCATTTGCCATGTCAGTGGGGAAAGTGTCAGCCCAGGAAAAACTGCGAGCTGCAGATACGGCTCGAAGGAAACGCGGACTCTCCTCCCTGGAAACATTCATCAGGCTTTAACCCATTTAGCCTGCGTCTTAATGAGGCAAAAAGCCTCGCTGATCGGACCTCAGACACATGGGTAAATATCACCTTGGGGAACGCTGGGAAATTAACAAAGCGCATTTCAGCCTGAATCATTTCTACATAATTATAGAAAGGATGAAAGCATCTGTCAGAGAGGGAATCCACCCGTAATCAAGCCAAAAACAAAACCATTAAAAAGGCAAAATGGAGACTGTTAAGTGGTTTGACCTGAGCGACCTCAACGCTGGGAGACGTAAAACAGTCCAGGCATTTCTGGCATATTAACGAAAAAGACATTAAAATTATAGGAAAGAAGAAGACGAGACGGAGACACCAAGAGGGAGAGCAACAGATTAGCTTTCCTTTCATGCTCTGATTTACAGCTGTGTGTCAGGTTAGTTGAAGGAATTTAATATAAAGTGATCTATGTATCTTGGCAACGACCCGCCGTGACGAAAGGCTCGATATGAGCAGGTAGATTTCCATCCCTGACACCACACGCTGCAAAAAATATCCACTATAATCACACTGAGTTTGATGCTTTTTCTTGTTTTTTTTTAATGCAAAATGTGGAAAAGTTTGTGCAATCTTGCTTTCTAGAAAAACAGTCACAGAAATACCCTGGTAAGCTTCTTAGAAAGCGAAGCTATTCTCACCACAGAGGTGACGATATTTCATAATTTCTTCTAAATTTGAGTAATGAGTCATGTTCGCAGAGTTGAAGGAAGCTGTTTTATAACAGCAGAAGACCACCACCGAGACGAGACCAGAGCAACATCAAATACAGATGCATTTCCTTTGGTGTCTAGCATGCAAAGAGCTTCACAAATATGTTTTATTTGCATGCTAAGTTAGAATAAAGCTGTATGACTGAGCGCGCTGCGCAGCTACTGGTGCCTTATCTGTCTGGCAATCATTTTTGGGTTTTAACAGGAATGCCTCTTCTTAGTAGTAGTAGTTATAAGCGTTGTGGTCTTTTGCTTTAAATTCCACCTAAATCTAGATCTTGTGACGTTGTGGTGACTTGCAGTTTTTCTTTTTACGCAGCAAAGAGAGCAACATGTTCACCTGCACTCGACCCACGTGTGTGTATAGTCACTTTTGGAACCAGAGGCCGTCAAACTGCAGGACATTGTCTCAACATGGGATGAAAATACTGTGCGGTGGAACACGTAACATGCATGGGCATGCAGCCAAACAGAAAAAACTTAATAATCCAAATTTAATAATCTGATATTAGCAAGCTGTTCTGATAGGATTAATATGACTAATTAGTTGCTTAGATAATAAGTTATCCAGCGAGAAGTCTTTAATGTAAACTCATTCATCTCCAAAGTTTTGACTTGATTGATTGACTTGACTAATTGATATAATATTCATAAGAATCACCTGAAACCAAGATGTGTTTTTGTTACCTTAAATTACGCCTTTTACAGGGTTGCCAGGTCCACGCTTTCCTCGCAGAATCGGGCTACTTTTGAAGTGTTGCCGCAGGTATTTTTATACCTGTTTTGTGTAGAAATTACATGACTAATATATGAATAAAGATCCATAAGTTGAATGAAATGACATGTTTACATCCAAATCCTATAAAACAGACTCCATCAGCACTTACTCACATGCATGCACACTCAAATGCATATGAAGTAAAAACAGCAAATTAATGTTGTTTAGGCAGGCAGGGAGGAAGAGAAGAGAAACTGCAAAGACAAAGCAACAGGTTAGTTTTTTTTTAATGCTGCCACACTTGACATTTATGGTGTTATTTTGCAGATATAATTAGCGATGCTGTTGAGCTTTAAAAAACAGTGTATATGGTTTTTGTATGGGCATATTTTGAGTTGTGGTATTGAACTGGTTTTTGTGTTGGTTTTATTTGCCGTTGGGCTGTTTTTGTCACACAGACCTGGCAATCTTTTAGTATCTACCAAGGCTGCATGTCCTCTTCCACAGAGGCAGGGGAAATAAAGACAGTGCAGGCAGCGCTGCTGCACCGGGACCAGTCGGGTGGTGGAGCCCAGAGAGAGAGAGAGCAGGCCCTCCAATAATGTGTTTGGTGCAGAACAGGCCTTTGCAAGTGATTCAGATTCCCACCTCAGAAGCAATCTATAGCAAAAATCTTATGCTTTTTTTTATTTTTAAATGCCTCATCTCCAAAATGAGGCATTTCTGCTCCAAAATGAGGCATTTCCGATCACCGTCTGGTCAAGAAGCAGTCATTCACACACTCCAGGCCGGACTACTGTAACTCCCTCTGGGCATCTCTCATCAGCAAAGTCCTTCTGCTGGTTTACAAATCTCTCAGTGGTCTCATCCCTGCATATATCTCCGAACTTCTCCCCCGTTACAACACCCACCAGACCCTCAGATCCGCCAACGTGTTGGCTGTGCCCCGTGCGTTTAAAAAAAGGCCGGGGATATGGCTTTTTCTGTAGCACTCTGGAATAGCTTTACCGGAGGCCTTTGGACAAGCCTGAGTCTGTTTTTTCCTCTTCTGGATTTTACACCGAGGTCTTGTCTTAATTCCACAACATCTGTCATGCACGTTATGTGTGTATGTGCAGGGGTCCTTATATGTCTGTCTCTCTGAAGTATTTGTACCTGTTGGCTTTTTAAAGGGATATACTGATGCAGTAATTTTAATCTAAAACATGCAAAGATGTGCAAAAGTAAATATAGCAAGTAGCAAAAAACTGAACTTTACAGGTGCTCCTGCTCAATATTAGAAAATTATAAGTATGCAAAAAATATATATACATTCTACTACAATCATATAATAAAATATATAATATAATATTGGTTTGTGGCAGCGTTTGTCTATTAAAGATCAGTATCATTGAACACCAACTTAAACACAATTCGCTCAATCTTCTCCAGCGGTATCTCTGCTGGTTACACTTAGAAAAACAAACTCTCCGCCCTCTTGGCCTATTATCCCCCACAAACCTCGGCGTGTTTGCTCTCGCTGAGAGGTGCAAACTCAGACCTGTGTCAGTTTATCTGCCGCTGACAGCGCTCCGCTTCCACGCCGCCGCGCGGCCCGTGCAGCCGCGGGGGGCGCGTGTGAATGCAACAATGGATCTCTCACGCTCTGCTGTTGACCAAACGGTAGAAATGATGCTAATGTTAGCTCAGCTCTGCTATCGCACTGCAAAGCCCTTGAGTGTATGAAGGGGGCCACAATGCATAACACACACACACACACACACACGCTCTCATACAAACAAACACACAGAGATTAAATCTGGGCTGGCTACTGCTGGCCTCTCACTTTGATGAGCCAAGGAGCCAAGAGTCTGGGTGCTGGATTAAGATGGCTGAACTAGATTCACACACACACACACACACACACTCATGCACACACATGCACTCTCACTCACTCCCAAGAGGGGTTAACCCTGATCCCCCGTTCATTTACATTGAGTAGTCCTTTTTTTCCCCCCTAAAGCGAACACAAAGACTCCCACCACAATGGTTAAAAAAAATCCACCTTTGAGATTAGCCGGCATAAACAAACACTTCGTCATCTGAGAGGAGACCTTTCTCCCTCTCTCTCTCCTCTCCTCTCCTCTCCTCTCCATCACACACAAGCACCGTCTGGGCCTGTTAATAAATTATATGTGGGGTCTAAAGGAATGATCCATATTATTAGAGCTGGTGGAGGCTTGTATGACTGGGCTGTGTTGTGTTACACCGCGGAAAAAGCTCACTTGATTCTTGCTGCCTTGTATTGTTTATGGAAGCTGACACCAGGGGCCATTCAGGAAAAAGTGGTGAAGAGCAGACTGGTGCAGACTGATTCATGGTTCAAGCATCACCTTTTCCATCTGTGGCAACCAGATGATTGCTCTATTTATCGATAGTCGGTGTATTACCTACAGTAGATGCTGGTTGGCATGACCCAGATTTGGAGAAGCAGAGAGGAGTAACAGCTCGGAAGCTGAGCAATGAACTACTGTGGACAGAGTCAGCAACAAAACATATTTTAGCCACTTAAAAAAGGGTTCCCCGGCTTTACCTTCTCACCAGACAGCTTTTTCTGACAGGAAACAGCTGTTATATCAGCCAAATATCGCTCCCTCCAAACCAACCAAACTCCATAGAAAAAATCTGCAATTTTACCTCGCAGAACACGGGAGTTGCTGCTGTATTGCTGCCGTGATCTATTGGTTTGTCTGTGTTATTGTGTGACTTTGGTGAACCGGAACTATAATTTTAAAACACAGAAGTCACACAATAGGACAAACACTCTAACGGATTGAGGCAGCGGTAGGCCAGCAACTCCTGTGTTCTGTGTGGTAAAATTACCGATTTCACCAATGGAGTTTGGTTGCTTTGGAGAGAGCGATATTTGGCTCATACAG
>JAJHUR010086222.1:0-19620 GCA_027495735.1 Lutjanus campechanus | reverse complement strand
CTGAGGAAATCGGCGCAGTGTGAAGGCGACGTCCCGGGCGCTTTTTATTGTTATCTAACGGGATCAGGGCGCATCTTCAAAGCCTCGGAGATAAAGAGCCCCAAAAGGCTGAAGGGACTCCTGCCTCCACAGCGACAGATCACCGATAAAGGAGACAAGCAGGCCCGGCCCTTTATCTGCTTTGTCATATAACTAAACGATCAGTTTAGTGCCATTGTCTCTGAGCTGCTGCATGCGGAGATCCCTCAAAGGAGGCCCGCAAATCCCGCAGGTTCGGCGCTGTTTGCGGGAGAGACGTCTCTCGGTTTACTTGGCATCTAAGAGACGCGATGTGATACTAACAGTCATCACAGCGGAGATGAGTGCACATTTGAAAAGTATGTGTTTCTCATTTTACTTTGAATAATCTGACTTTATATGGATCTCACCTATTTAATTAACTATTCTTGTGATATGTATATAATATGTGCAGCCTTTAGTATGTGAAGCGGTCAATTTAAGGATTACCGCGTCTTTCTATAAGCTTGTTTGCGCTCACGGACTTTTCCATGCAGCTTCCTCGCAGCTTGTTTTAACATATTTACATTTGAACGGGCCGACAATCAGCCGTAATTGTGTTGCTACTGTAATACCTTTGATCTGTAATGTTTGAAGCGCCTGTGCCAAATGCTGGCGCCACCACTCACCAGGGTATCAAAGACATGTCAACACCAAAAGACTTCACTTGTGTTTCCCCATTTGACTCAAGTGTGCACAAGTGAAACTTGTTGGGTCTTAGGGGGCTACACTGCAGAGACGAATATTATATTTATGAATAGTCTGACATATCAGTTTTCTTCTCCTTTTTTCTTTCCGCTTCATCAATTAGATGTCTGTAGACTTACTGTTTATACTTCCATCATGATATGTTTTTAGGCCTGGAGCTCAAATTACAAGCCTTCATGTCTTCATATGGGATCCCACCAACCAGAAGCCAACAACATCTGAACTGATCCTTCAAATCAAGTGCCATGTGCTTTCATAGAATTTTTTTTAATAGACTACACTGTGAAAAAACACTTGAGAAAACCATCAAGAAAGCAGATTTCATTTCACTCTAATGTTTGATCTTTAGAAACAAAAACAAAAAAAAAAACTACTACTAAACAAACATCTAACATGGTTGCATGTAGTCCTGTGTGGCTGGGTTTGTGTAATTCCAGCTGGTTCTGTGTAGTCTCTTTTGTAGTTCTGTGTAGCACCTTGGTCCTTGACAATGTTCACTAGCTGAATATGGTTAAAATGACAAATAAAAACACAGTCTACTAGTCTGCTAAAGTCTAGTCTACTAACATGTAAGTAGTTGGTTACTTTAATGTTGGTTGAAGTGGAGCAAAGAATTTGATCTATAGCAAAGCACGATATTTCATTTTTGAGTAGTATGAAATTGCCAGCGTTGTAAAAAGTATGCAGAAGTCATATTTGAAAAGTATAAAAGTAAAGATACTGTGCTAAAATATGACTTTAGTAAAAGTTAAAGTCACCCATACAAATGATGCTTGAGTAAAAGTCTTAAAGTATCCGGAATTGTACATTCACTGTACTGCTTGAACATACAGACGTGGGAACACTTAATCCTTCAGTTTATCACAAATTAACCACATTTGAAATTACATGGTTTTAACTGGACATGAAGGAAAAAAGAAATCTGAAATGTAACAAGTAACTAAAGCTGTCAGACAAAGCCAGTGCAGTAAAAAGTATAATATATGCTTCTGAGATAAATAAAACAGAAATACTCATTTGTTCTTGAGTACTTGAGTAAATGTACTTAATTATATTCTACCAATGAAAATATCATAAAATGAGAATACTCGTGAACAGCCCTCCATCAGACATCTTTGGGCCATAAAACACATTAATAATAAAAAACCCTCTGTGGTCCCCATTATGTTTTATGTTGGATAGCTGATACTGACGAAGAGACATTCGATCAGTGATTTAGAAATCAACTTCGATAGTTTAAAATGAGACCCTGAGCTGAGCCAAGTCTAACAGGACATTTTGACACCTTTCCCCCGGTGCTTCTGTATGCAGCAGCAACATGAAAGTCTCCACCTCTGCAGGACATACAGCTGTTTCTGCAGGGTCCCCAGTTTCTGTCGGGCCGGACAAATGTATGAGCTCAGGATGGTTCTCACAGACTCGGCGGCGCCAGGTCTTCACACACTCACAGGATATGTAAAGACTTCAATAACGAGCCATTAACCCCTAATCATCGGGATCGATCAGGCGTTAACAAGGGCCTCTACATATGCAAATTACAGCGAGGGCCAGGGCCCTATAAAGGCCGAGCGTGGACAGGAGCTGCTACCACACACTCCCTCTGACATCTGCTGGATTTACAGGTCACTGAGCAGCACTGCGAACATGGTGAAATACTTTTCTGTGGACTGGCTGGCCCAGAGCCATCACAACACCACGTCGACCGAGGAGCCCGGAGCTGGCACGGATACTGCGCCGACCTGCAGACCTCACGTTCCCTGCATGGTGCAGCCTCGTCCTCCGACTTTTGGCACGAGTTACCTGCAGCCTAAACCCAAAGCATCAAAGCCCGCTGAACACATGGAGAGCAGCGGACAGCAGGACTCCAGCCTGGCCTCACCTCTGCATCCAGCAAGCTGCGCCTCACCGAGTAAGTAGCCTAAAACCTCTAACTTTGAACGAATAATTCAGTCTTGACCTGCTGTCTCTTTTTTATGCACAAGCAGTGTTTCTAACCAGAGTTTTCCTTTCTTTAGTTTCAGAAACCAGTGGGTATTCCTCTGGGTATGAGAGCGAGGCTGCCTCATCAGAGTGTCTTTCTGTTGATGAGGGAAGCGAGATGGAGAAAGACGCAGCGCAGCGCCGAGTGCGCACCAAGTTTACCCCGGAGCAGATCAGCAAACTGGAAAAGATTTTCAACAAGCACAAATACCTGGACGCTGGGGAGAGAATGAAGACAGCGCAGAAACTCAACCTCACAGAAACTCAGGTAAGAAGAGACTCTCAGTGCAACAAACCATTGTAATAACATTTAGTGACATTTAATGAGTCTCCACTTTGCGTTATGCTTAACTAACTTTAATTTTTCGCTTTCTCTCAGGTGAGGACCTGGTTCCAGAACAGGAGGATGAAGCTGAAACGGGAGGTGCAGGACTACCTCGCTCCTCAAGTCCCACCAGTGATGTTCCAGCCTCTGCCCCCGGTTCAGTACCACAGCATGGCCGGACAGCGACCCCACTACCCCGCCACTGGCCCGGCTTTTTACCCGCTCCCCGTCCCGCAGCTGGTCTTCCAGCAGCAGATGCCCGCTCACCACCCTCCTCCTCATCGCATGATCCACAACCAACATTTCTACTGAAGACCTGTCAACCAAAGAGACTTTTCCCACCGAAACACTTAAAATCCAAAAAAGTGCAATCCAGAGTTGTTTTATTCAATATGTGATTTTAATTATATTTTATATAAAATGTGTATAATTTACAAAAGTGTCTATTTATAATTGAATAAAGTTTATCTTCTATACTGCAGCACTCGTCTCTGCCTTTGCTTTGCATACAAAACATTTAGATGCATTCCTGGCTACTATCAGATGAAGATAAAGCTGATGATATTATCTTTATTGCAGGATTAGTTCAACATGAATAGATCATCCTGTCTTTCATCTTAAGGCGAGAGGAGGTTGAAAGAAAGCAGTGATAAAGATGGGAGTTGTCCATTAAAGTTGAAAGTTCTTATCACAGCTCATTGTATGGATCTCCAGCTTTGATTCTCTCAGTGCAACAAGCTGATATGAGGCCAAACCAGCACATATAAACAAATCGTACTAAATGACATCACTGAGGACTAAGCAGTCAAAAAGAGCCATAGGTGCATCATCGGATTCCTGAAGTGAGTCCTTGTGGTATTTGCCTTTACCTGTCAGCAAAGAGCGACCATATGCTCTGCTTTCATACGCGTTAATTGTTTGTCCCCTTCTCTGCACTTCAAACGCCAGCTAACGGGGAGATCACGGTCAACAATTAGTCCTAATTAAGCCGCTCATTGATGAGTTTACACTTACCGCAGGAGCTCTCCGGCCTGGCTCCAGAGAGTCTGGGGTTTTGTGTGACCAACGAATCTGACCTCTGATTTGAAGTCTGTGAGAGGCCTGCGGTTAAAACCTGATTGTGTGATGAGATTTAGAGATAGCAAACTTGATTCACAGCAACTCTACGATAATTACAGGCTGATACAAGTGCAAGTTGTGGATCCTGTACTTACGGTTTGCCTCTAAATTATGTAGCTCAAGCCAGTCATAATGCATCAAGTACAGGTAAATAACTGACAAAGTTTTGCTGTAAATTACATATTTTAAAACATTAAAAATTATTATTCTGCTTTTTAGCTGTTATCTGCAGTGTAATCCTCTTTTTTTGGTTGTTGGGTAATAAGCAGTTTCAGTTTCTTTTTTAATAGGGGAGACTTATTAAAGGTAAGAAAGGTGAAATTTCAGGAAAAAAAGTTTAAAATTTTTTCAAAATAATTTTTGCCTTGTGTTCTTTGTGTTGCAAATATAGTGGTTTGACTTACATAACTTAAAGTAGCAGTTTCTCTAGCTTAATCTGATGTTTTGCATTTGTGATACCCTCAAGCCTTAGCCATTCTAAAACAGTTTGCCGTATAATGGCTGCTTCAGGTGGGGATGGTTGTTCCTTAAAATGGTGAGAATTTGCAAACTCGGGGTTTGTAATTGACACTAACTCACATAATATGTGACTGTGTAGAGGAGTCTGATTGAGTTTTATTTTTAGCAGACAAATATGGGTACGGTGTATCAAAGTTTGAGAGATCTCGCACAAAGAACCACTGAGTCTGATGCTCAAATAAGAAGTGTTACAAACATCCCAGGTCTCCCCTAGTCTTTTTTGTAATCTTCATTTAATAAACATTAAAACGGTAGTGCAGTGCAGTCCAGTCGATTTCACCCTCTCGGGATTCTCAGCACACTTACTCCCACACAGCTGTTACACTTCTGTTACACTCATATCTGTCCCTCCTTAACAATCACAGGTAGGAACCACTATCTCACAGGTAAAAGGACGTGCAAAGCAACTTAAATACTGCACAGTAAAATATGTAAATATGTATTTAATGTACACAGTACACTGCACAGCTGAAGAGGCAACACGAATCAGCACAGTAATTTAGGCAGCTAAAATAACCCAAAAGGTAATGTGTGCTTTAAATAACTACAGTTACAGAGTCTGAAGGCGCCCAGAGGCAAATGTTTCATTGAAAAAAGTCAACAAAGATCAAACGGAACATTCTCACTTTCTGACTGCGGTCACACCCACCCGGTCCCACCACAACAACATAACAAAGGCTTCATCACCAGGTTGCTTGACGCTCAGACAGCTGGGCGCTTCTGTCTGCAACTGCAGGAGTCAATCACGGATTTGACAGCTGGGATTGAGACATTTTAATTGAAAAAATGGCTTTAAAACTAGGGCTGAGCAATATATTAACGTCTTAATATGAGACAAGATCTTAGATTTTGGATATTGTTATATCGTGATATCTCACAATGATGTACCTTTCTGAACCTACCGGGGTTTTCTAACTATTCTATCATTTGCCTCTAGTCATTTTAACCACATTCCTGATGATTATTTATCGAAAATCATTGTGTTAATATTTTGTGAAAGCACCAGCAGTCATCCCTAAAGTATTGTCGCAATATTGATAAGAGGAACTTCAAGGATTCAAGGTATTTGGCCAAAAATATTTCCATATCACCCAGCCTTTGTTTATATACTGATGGGCAGTTTAATCTAAGGCAATGCATCATATTCTGTAAGATCGTCTCTATTTGAAAGTTTACGTATGTTACACTGTAAAAATAGACTTTGTTTTTTTTTTAAGTTAGTGCCCAAGCTCCCTTAAAAATTTAAATTGACTGAATTTGAAAAGACAAGGTGAGGTAATTTTATAATGAGTCAAATAAACCTCTAATGATAATGTAATAATAATGTAATGTAATAATTCTGTTGTACTCAAGAAAACATGTTAAACAAGCGTAAATTATTAGGTTGAACCAACAACTCTTGAGTCACACTGACGACCATGACAAACACATTTGATTAGTTTTATATTTTTCTGAGTTTTAAGAGTCAGATGATGTTTGATGACAAAGATGAGTTGATTTCACTAAATTCTAGTTGGATTTTTTCACAGTGTATTTAAAGAACATTATTCACATGTATATAGCAGCATAGCCTAAAAACATCAAGGTATTATTTATAAGCCATATTGCCCAGTGCTATAAAACACCAATATATTCTTATTTGATACGTGTGGTCATTTTATGTTCCAGGGAATTCTTTAATTACAAAGTTACAGTATTTGGCCAATGGCACATCAGGACTCAGGGCCCACTAGAAATAGTCCTAATTGGTCAACATGACATTCTGTATTCAGCAGCGGATGTAGTCGTGAATCACTTAAGTCTGATGCCAAGTAACTGATACTCAGACTTACTGGCGCCAGAGCATCTCAGGCAGCCATGAACGTGAGAAAAAGCACAGCCCAGCCTCTATTAACCTCAATTACAACGACCATCAAGTTTCTATCGTTCCGTTGAGACCCCTTTGCATATGCAAATAAAGACGTGTGTCCCTCCTATATAGCGGCCAAGGGGCTCAAACTCAGACCAAAACACACACTTTGGGACTACTGTTCAGTTACAACATGGCAAACTTCTCTGTAGAATGGCTTTCCAAAAGTTACTATGAGGAGACAACTCTTCATTCAGAGGTCCACAGAGAAATTGAGGAATTTACAAAGGCACCAGAAAGCCAATACTCTCCGACCTCGCCAAACAGTAAGTACACTGATTAACTTGGTCTTAAGATCGACAGTACCTTTGTGTAGGTATTGATTGTGACTAAATGAATTAAAACGCTCTGTTCTTCCCTCCAGATAGCTGCGGTTACACTTCGGGCTCTGAGAGCGAGGTGGGAGATGACAGCGAGGGAGAAGCCACCCAGCAGCGGAGGATGAGGACCAAGTTCACCTCCGAGCAGATCAGCAAACTGGAGAGCACCTTCGGCAAGCACAAATACCTGGGTGCTATGCAGAGGAGGAAGATAGCTGAGAAGCTGAACCTCTCCGAAACTCAGGTGGGTTTGAGGTCCCCAGGCCTCCAGCAGTTATTACAAGTACACCGTTTTTGCTTATTTGAAAGTTTATTTAAAGTGTCTTTTAAACAGTGTACTTCAAAGTAATGTACTAAATAATCAGTGTACTGAAAGACTCAAAGTGGTATTTCAGTGTACTTTATTGCAAAAGTATACTAAAGTACACCAAAATGCAAATATTCATAGTGGTAACTTTTGGAAAGTATAGTTATTTTCAAGTCCTTTGTAATACACCATTAGTGGGTTTATTAAAGCTTAATTTAATTTAATTAGAAATCTATTTAAGTATGCTTGCAAAAAGTGCACTTCAAAATAAGTCTGTTTAAAGCTGTACTTCAGGGTAGGCTACTTGAAAACGTAGTACAAACCAGGTCAGCTTTATTTTCATTAATCAAACATGTATATTATTGCACACCCAGCCATATACTTCAAATGTTAAGTTAAGAATACTTGTAGTTGTTCCACGTTGGCACATAAAAGTACACTACATACACTTAAAATGGTGCTTTTAAGTTCAAAATTAGCTGTTCCAAAATAGCAAACTTCAAGTTATTGCACTTATCATTAATACACTTGAGGTATACTGGTGATTAGTCTGACTGCTTATGCACTCAGGTATGCTAAAATTTAATATACTTAGCATATTCATTTGTCACCAGGGAAGTCACAGCAAAACGAGGAGTTGATTTTCATTAGTTTGTGTTCAGTGGCCCTGTGTAGTTGTGTATTTCTCTGCAAAGTAACTTAAAAGTATTTCGTGGCCCCCTGTTGTGTGTCAATAAAAGTGCTCATTATAATTCATAACTGAGCGTGTAGTGCATTCGTTAAATGTCTGCCTTGTATCTTCCAGGTGAAAACGTGGTTTCAAAACAGGAGGATGAAGCTGAAACGAGAGGCCCAGGACATGCACCCCGACTTTCTGTCGCTCCCGGCAGCTCTGCTCCCTCCTCTGCTGTTTCAGCACCCCGTCCTCAGTGGACAGCTCCCCGCCGGCAGCAGCGGCTTCTATCCGCAGCTGCAGCCGCCCTACAGGACGGCCCTGCCCGCTGCTCTGCACCAGCAGCACCGCCCCCACCCCCACCCCCACCCTGTCATCATACCTCCACACTTCTTCTGAACTCTGTCTGAAGTTTCCTCTGAAAATGTTTGTCTAGAATCTAGATATTTTTTTCTACTGTTCTCTCTAAAAGAGGGGATTTAAAGTTGTGAATATGTCTGAAGCACTACAGTATGTATTGATGTAACTTGTACGTATGATTAAAATTATGTAAATGTATTTGATGCAGATTTTCTATGTTTTATGTCACAAATAAAACAGAATTAAAAAAAAAAACAAATTGCCTCCTCACTTCTTAGTTATGAGTTATGACAAGTAGGCAACGGGACATTGTGTGCTGATCTTCGAAATAATAAATCACACATTAGAGGATTTGACAGTGACCTCGAGGTGAACAGCGAGGCCACATCATCATACCCACATATCACTGTGTTGCCATCTGTTGACGTTAAACTCCAACAAAGGGAACAAATGGTGCAGTCTACTGTTCCTGTTTTCACCATATTGTAATAATGTCGTGCGTTATTCCCACTCTGGTCTGTCTCTCCCGCCCTCCTTTCCCCTGATTTTCTTGGAAGAAAGTGTCCTACCGATATTTGGGTTGGCCGATATTAGCAGCCCAATATTTTACCTGTCACAGCTACATCAGACTCTAACGGTAGTGGTATATACGTTGCCCAGTTGGTTTTTTTCTTTTTATTAATTTTTTTTTGCAGAATATAACACAGATTGTTTTAATATGTATGTAATATTTGATTTTTGGGGCCAATGGTGATACTGATATTAGGAGGCAATCAACTGATATTCTTCATTTGTACACACACACACACACACACACACACAGAGAGAGAGAGAGAGAGAGAGAGAGAGAGAGAGAGAGAGAGAGAGTTTATTGTAGCAGTGCCCTGATGTCATTTTGGACAATAATGTTCATTGTTAAACTGTAAATGTTCCCTCCATTTCATGTATTTGTCACAAATTTGCTAACCACTTCTTAGGGATCACTGCAATTGCAATATTTTCTGTGGTCTGTACATTATATTCCATTTAATAGAATATTAGCCAATAATCAGTATCGGCCCCCAGAAATCCAGTATCAGGCGGGCTATAGAATTTATTGTCAAATTATGCCCCAAAGATGTCTGTTTGAGGGCTTTACACGAGTATTTCATTTATGCTACTTCCAATGGTGGAATGTAACTTAGTACATTTACTCAAGTATTGTGGTCCTTGTACTTCACCTGAATATTTGTTTTATGCGTCCACTACATCTTAGAGTCAGATATTGTACCGTTTACTCTATTACATATCTAGTGTTTGATAAACACATTTGAGGGCAGATATATCGATTTTTTTTTTTTTTAATTTATCGGTAGGTCGGCTTTCTGTGAGGATATTTGGCGGTAGGTATGATGAAAAAAAAGAAAGAAAGCCCAGGAGCAGTTTCGGGTGTCCCAGGCCCTGACCAGCCTGTCTCCGGCTGCTGCAGGCAAATATTTTCATTTGGCGTCCGGTGGCATGGCTCCAGGCTGTGATCGCTCTGTGCTCGTTGTAGATTTACATCTTCAAAGAGACATCAAAGCGAAGGTAACTGCAAGATCATTGAGATCCATTGAGCTCTATTGTCTCCCAATTGAACAATTCGCACCTACTCGAGAGACGCGGAGGAGCGGCGCCCTCAAGTCTGCCCGAGGTGTATATTGCCTCACGTTAAAGTCATTAGGTGGCAGCAGCTAAATAGGTAACTGATTGAGTCACTCTGTCATAAAGCGCCTGTGCCATGTTCGCTTATGATTTGCAATTCGGATTGAGAACAGGAAATCCCTGCTGGTGGACTGATTATATTCACTGCAGGTTATCAGACGCTGACATATGCTGTGTCATTCAGATCAGGAAACTTTTATATTTGGCACTCACCTGATTCTAAGGTGGTTTGAGGTTATTCACCAGGGCCTGCACTCCTTTCATATACAAGTACAAAATAAATACTGACACCTCCCACCAGGAGGCACAATTATCAAAGGAGACGATTAGAGTTCCATGCATCAGTAACTCCTATAATGAGAGGAACATTATTCATTTAAAGGCTTACTGGACCATATATCCATTTATGCAGCACCTCTATACAAACCAGCAGACAGTGCAAGGCCTCAGTCTGCAGCATTAACTGAGATTGTTCCTGGCACTAATGGCAACACGAGCATCAATAAATGATCCTTTGTGAGAGAGCAGAGAGTTGGTGGCATGAATGACAATGAGTGTTTCACTGATCCTTCTCCATCAGGTGAGTGGCTAGGTGAAGAGGTGCTAACAGTCTCGCTAAAGCTGCAGCTGGATGGCAGCAGACAGGCTGGAGCCAAGGTTGGATGATGGGGAGAGGCCAAAGGTTGTTTACAAGTTCAGAGATAGAGCCGCTAATGAGATCTCCAACAGCAACTGATGATTACAGTGATGGAATTAAGCTTACGGTATTATGGGCTTTCAGGGTTAGGGTTAGACTTTAACAGTTCTGATTGACTGATTAAAAAACAGTCAAAAAGTGTGTGGTCATTTCTGAAGAAGTCTTTACGGGACAATCAATAACTCTAATAATCTTTTGTCACTGGTGGAAAGTTTACAAAGTAGACTAACCCAGCTAATGTGCTCAAGTACAATTTTGAGTACTGAGTGTTTCCATTGTAAAAGCACATTTCAGTACTTTTTACTTAGTTACATTTATCTGACAAATTCAGACAAATTACAAATGACTTTGTGGGTTACAATTTCACATTAAAAACATGTGGTACATTAATAGAATACAAGACATTGCTAAAGATTTAAGGGACAGTTCACCCTAAACCAAAAATACATATTTTTCTCTGGCCAGTGGTGCTAGTTATCCATCTAGATTATTTTGGTGTGAGGTGCCAAGTTTTGGAGATATTGGCAGTCGAGATTTCCGCCTTTTCTTAAATATAATGGAAGGAGATGGTTCTTGGCTTGTGCTGCTCAAAATGAAAACACAAAAGCAAAACAAAACAAGAAATAAACAAACAAACAAACAAACAGACAAAGATTTGGAAAAACAATGTCTTTTGCCAGACATCACGACCCTGTCACTCAAGACAATCCACAGGCCTTGTTGTGAGCAGTGACATGAGAGATTACTCTCTTTAAAGAAAGTAGGTCTGTGGATTATCTCATGATGTTTGGAAAGAGACATTACTGTTGAATTTTTTTCTAATTTATTTTTTGACGCTTTGAGCACCATAAGCCGAGTGCCATCTAGTTACATTATAATCACGAGAAGCCAGGCATCTCTGCAGCCGGTATCTCCAAAACTCAGCAACTCACAGAAAAACAAGATAGATTTGTATAAATAGCACTACAGGTAAGTGGAAAAAAATAGGTTTTTGATTTTAGGGTGACCTGTCCCATTAAACACTAGAAACTGCTGGACTAAACTATCTAACTGCATATAATGTCGGTAAAACTAGCTTAAATACTTGTTTGCATCAACAATTTAATAATGTCATATAACATAATATATCAGTCACAGAGGATAATTTTCCCAAAGAACAAATATGTTTACTTTTGATACTGTTTAGCTGCTAATACTACTTTTACTAGGATTTTGAATGAATAACTTTACTTTTGTTGAATTTTTGGTCCATTTTGCTCAAGAATGTGAGTTCCTCCACCAATGACTTTTGATCTTTTCATTAAGAGTGAAATTGAGAATTTTATACACTAATATAGTATACAGACAGTCTTGTCTCAGGGTTGAAAACATATGGATATGAATCAAAGTTTTAATACACCATAACTTATTTGGTAGTGACACATTATACAATAATGTATAATGACAGCACTTTTAGCAGCAAACACAAATGTGAATGAAAATTGTAGTATCTGTTCAAAATGTCTTGTTTTATGACGTTAAAGCAGCAATACTGAGGCAATTTCTTGGGCACTGTTGCCCACCAGAGTTGCCCAAAAAAATGCCTAGTGTATCACCACCCTAAGTCATTTATGTGCAAGTGAAAATAATAAATTAAAGCGTTAAAATGTCTTTATCGTCTGATTCAGCCTCCTCAACTTAATGACAGTGTAAAAAGACAGAATACATAAATGTCAAATCCAGTATTTCATGCCAAGATTTCTTTATTCAAAAAACACAGGGAACAAATTATTCAGAAGCAAACACATGTTTCAAATTCACAATATTGTAGCAAAAATGCAATCTCACTTCACAATGTCATCATGAATGAATATGATGAAATTTGAGTCATAATATTACATAACAATACACAAAAATCACCTGCGGTCAGTATGTCAGAATTTATGCTTTGCAGTCTTCCTCTATACAGTAAGTCCGTGGCAGGCTGGAGTAGTGTGTGTGTGTGTGTGTGTGTGTGTGTGTGTGTGCGTGTGTGCGTGTGTGTGTGTGTGTGTGAGCTTTGAGGTCAGCTGTCACGCAGAGAGGATGATGAAATGGCTGTCTGCCTGGTGGAATACCTCTGCAGCCCCATTTTCCCATGCCCTATGCCTCTTTAAAGTTACATCTGAAAAAGGTATATGCATAGGAAAAAGGAACAGCGAGTGCAAAGAGCCCTGTTGCCCCATCACCGCATGCTGGAGCCACGTCGGAGCCTGGAGGGCAGAGATGAGAAAAGCATGTCAGTTACGCGAGTGCACGTACAACAGAAGTAATAACTCACATCTCTTACTGTCTGACTTTGTGACACGTAGAGGCAGCAGGTTTCAGTCGTTGCATCTAAAAATGGAGCAAAAAGCATATTCTCTCTTTAAAAAACAACACGTAAGGAAATGTTTGGTCATTTTTCAGGTTACTTTGTCAAAAATTAGACAACTCAGTTTCTAAAATGAATGAAGCGTGAAGAGGACTTACCCTGTAAAGCTCCAGATGAGTCTCTCATGGGAGGGCACCTCCTCTTGGCCATTTATCCCTCCACAGGGACCTTGAAGATGTTTGAAAAAGACAAAGTAGCTGTTGTCTGTGCTCACTCAGCACTCCCTCTTGGTTTCGAGCCATGGCAGCACACCTGTGGACACCACAGATGGAGCCTGGAGGAAAAAACAAAACTGTTCACAGCACTAGACTGACACACATAGCTTGGATGCCTATGCAAAGTTCATTGTCCGTTATCCGTGTAGTTAACAGTGAACTTGTTACAGTTATTATCTCATGCTGCTGTAGACGTCAGAGGCAGAGCGTGGAGGAAGGCAAAACGTTCAGGACGGCTTGTTCCTGCCGGTGGAGAAGTTTCTTATCTGTTCAGGGTTTTTCGCTCCCTTTCTCTCTCCCACAAGAGGGGCCCCCGTGCTTTTTTGCACTCAAGGTTTCCAGACAAGGACTCTCAGGGTGTGCTGAAGTGAGACACTGACACACACACACAGGCTGTGTTCCGTGTTGTGTAGGGAGTGTTATGGCATGTCAAGGCCAGTGCAACCAGCCGAAGATGAAACTGTGCTCTTTTCTCTGAACCTCTGAGTTTGCACCATTAAGAGCAGCAGTCATACATCACAGGGTTTAGTAAAGGCAGATCTATCTTAGGTGATCATGGTGGCCCTGTTGAGGTCACCTCACACTCCGACACTGTATAGCCATACAAATCTCTGGAATCTAAAGGTGCTGACGAGAGTTGTGTAAAATTAAAATCTTTACATTTACATTTTCTATATCTGGATGAGTTTTCATCAGTGCATACACATTTTGCGCCTTAGCTGTGTTCATGAAGGAGACTGATGTGCTCTCTATCAACAGGAATAATCTGTGTTGATATCAAGTTTGAAGGGAAATGGTTTGAAAATATGTCTTATCAGAACCTAAATGGACATATATTAAACATAAGTATGGCTCTGAAACATTGCTTACAGCTCATTTCTCAAAAACTACATTATGTGAGCTGTCTGATATGCAAGAGTTTAAGTAACTATTAACAACTATTTAAGTCATTTTGGAGGGGGTACTTGTACTGTGAGTATTTTTTCTACTCTGTAATTGAATATGTATTACAGTACATAACCTACTTTATTATTTTTGTAGCCAATAAGGCACTCTGATCACAAACGCACCAGTTAAAACCACAACATACAGACGTGCAGCAGGTACATGTTTAGAGAGGTGAACGTGACCACTGACTGATGATTAAGAGAAACAGAAACAATTGATTGCCTACTGATGATGCATTAAACATCAGTGGTTCAAAAGTAACTAATAATCTGCGAGCTTTTGAGAATAATAGTTTGTACTTTTACTTGAGTATTATTCTCCACCAGTAGTTTTACTTGTAGCTGAGTAATATTTCTGAATTGTAACAGCACTAATACTTGAGTACAGACTCTCAGTACTCTTTCCACCACTGATTCGTAAAAGCTTTGACCTTTTTCCCAGCCAGTCAGAAATAAATATAAATCCTCCAATTCACCACTTGGTGGCAGCGGTTTCAAACCCTGACTGGCAGCAGACGGAGGTCAAACACTATTTGCATACAGTATAATTTAATTGTAGATATGTTTTAATGCACTCAGAATAAGATTTAAGTAAGGTTTCCTGGGTATGACCACAATGAGTGGCACAGACAGTGAGGGGCTGCAGTGAAGTCAGTAGTATCTCTGTCTGAGGGATGCTGTGTGAGCCGTGCCCCTGTGCTGAGATAAACAGAGAACTATTTGATCAAGGTCTGATGAGCAGGAACTCATTTGTGCTCAGATGGTGGAGTATGCAGTAGTCATGGAGAGCCTGTGTTTACTCTTATCAATATGTAGGCTATAGAGTAAATCTGGCATCCCCCTGTTTGTTCTCTTTTGGACACATATCTGCAAAACAAATGGCTTAAACTAACAATGGCAAACAAGTGCACTCTATTGCCGCATTTCTCCCTACATCAAAATGTTGGACTCATTTCCTCAACGTCTCATGAGGGACTGCTTTTAATTGGGTACACTTTAACATGCAGCTTTTAAAATCCACTTTTTTTTCCCTTTTTTTTTTCGCAGACAGTTTCATTTGAGCGGGGTAAATTTGCAGAGTTAAGCAGAAACGTCTCACTCGGCAGAAAAAGGCAACAAAAGCTGCTTGTTCATCTAAACTCATCTGCCACGGAGCCGGAGCGAGTTCGCTCAGCACAACATTTCAGAAGCGAAATGTGGTTTAAAGAATTTGACACTTTGACAGGATGAGGGTATGATATTTCCTGAATTGCAACACAACAAACACCTGTAGTTGTCTTTAGTCTTGAATTGGCAATTTGAGGGATCGGTTATGCTCATTAGCAGCAAACAGAGGGTTCAGTGTGCTCTGTAAACAGCACGTTTGACTGTAAAATACCTGCTGTGCAGCTCTGTATATTTGCAGAAAAGAATATGGAACAGATTGCTCAATACAAGCCAGTGTGTGAAGATGTTTTTAGCCATGTAAGCAACCTCTCTGTCTGTTGGAACACCACTTTGATCTAATGTCTCTACTTGTAGTCAGTAGTCTGTAGTTACAGTTATCTTATCTGCAATAACTACTGGACGGACTGCTATGCAGGCATGTCCTCAGAGCACAAAGCCTGCTGCTGTCTTTACTGATCCTCTGCTTTTCTTCAAGTGTCACCATGAGGTTGACATTTTTAGTTTTAAAAAACAAAAACACAACGATTCTCATTTTCAGGTAATGATACACTTGTGAAACCACGCTTTCCATGGTGCCACGTACAGGTCAAGAATTGTACCTACCCACTGAAATAATCTCAACATCCACAAAATGGATTGTCGCAAATTTTTGCACAGACGTTCAATGATGATTTCTATTATTTCTATTATTTCCTTTACAGTTAGAAATACAGCAAAAGAGCCAATGATAACAACAACATATGCACATATACAACCCCAATTCCAAAAAGTTGGGATGCTGTGTAAAACACATAAAAACAGACTGAAAATCCTTTTTGGCCTATATTCAATTGATTCAAGTACAAAGATAAGATATTTAATGTTCAAATGGGTAAACTTTTTTGTTTTTTGTAAATATACACTCATACTGAATTTGATGCCGGCAAAAAGTTGTGACAGAAGCATGTTTGTTTTTCTGTTTCACATCACCTTTTCTTTTAACAACACTCAGTATGCATTTGGGAACTGAAAACACAAATTGTTACAGTAAAACATTCTGAATGCCAAATTCTTTCCCATTCTTGCTTGATAAGACTTCAGTTGTTCAGCAGTCTGGGCTTTTCATTGTCATATTTTGCTTCTCATAATGCACCACACATTTTCAGAGGGAGACAGGTCTGGACTGCAGGCGGGACAGTCCACAAACTCTTTTCCTATGAAGCCACACTGATTAAACATGTGTCTTGGCTTTGTCTTGTTAAAATAAGCAGGGACGTCCCTGAAAAAGACGTCGTCTGATGGCACAGAATGGTGCTCCAAAACATTTATGTGTCTTTCAGCATTGATGAGGCTTTTACAAATGTACATGAAACCTATCTTGGTTTTCTTTTTATTGATCTCGAGTTCTAGATTTCTGTACAGATGGTCTTAAGTTAAAACTTCCAAATCTTCAATAGTATTATTGCACAGCCTTCTGATGGTTTCAATTAGAAGCACCACTGCCCTGGGTAAACATTGAGCAAAGAATTACATCTCATCTACCACTTAATTTACATCTGTACTCAGCTAAATTAATAGAACTAAACAAATGCACAAATAATCCATTTTAGGATTTAGGTGTCCTATCATCTCTATCTTCTTTTAAAACCTAACTAAAACATTCCCTTTTAGCTGTGCCTTCTGCTCTGCTAGTCTTCATTATAGGTTTATTTTGTTTTATTTCATTCTCACTTCTTTAATTGTTTTAACTCAGATGTCTTATTATTTTTTTATTGGTCAGCTGTTGGTCTTAATTTTATTTGCATTACTTTTATTTTTAATTATTAATGGTTTTAATTCACATTTTATTAACTTTTACTGTTAGGTTGCTGGTCTTAATTTTTTTTACTACCACTTTCTTATGGTTTTTAATTCACATGTATTATTATGTGTTTGCAATAATTGTGTTCAGTTATGTCTTACTAAGTGCAGTTTCTGTGATAGCTCAGCTCTGTGAAGCTCACTGTGCTCCACCTGGAATGAAATGTGCTGTATAAATAAAGTTTTGCTTGCATTTGTGAAAAATACAATCCGAGTCTGGTCTAAGGTACATAAACATTTGGCTGGAGCCCCAGTATTATCACAATTTATGCCAAAACACTGTCTTCACACCCGGTAAGTAGATGTGGATTTCAAAATCTGAACAGACAAAACTGCAAACCTGTTTGATAATGACATCCTTATGTCTTTTGTTGACTGGTAACAAATGTACGGCATTCATTCAAATTTTTAAGTCTCTGCAGGTGAGAAGCATCTAAGACACAAAAACTCTCATCTTTATCCACTCTCACCTCCTTACAGAAAATAACAGCGAACCATTACTCCATGTGAGAACAGGTTTCTCACTTTGATGAAATAATAGTGGATCGCTCCTCAGAAAATAAAAGGCTTATGTGGTGTGAGGACATTAATGATCACAGTCGAGGCATGGTAAGGTATGTGCTTGAATGCTCAAACACAATCCGTGAATACCAATTTTAAATTATTCTAAGAAGATACAGAGAGCTTTGGTGAAGTTTCTAGAGGGGAAGAAATGTGCAGAGGCCCATTATCCTTGAATATTTGATGATAGCATCATTTATGTACATTCTTTATATTATTTTTTATTATTCTTGTATTTCTTGCATTCTTTTTATTTTTGTCACTTTTGCATATAGAAATGATGTTGCCTAGTCAGAGCATAGTGAAATGAGACGGTGCCTTGATGTGAATATGAATGTTTTGTTTGTTTGTTTGAGTTTTTGTTCATTCAAGTATTTGTGAAGTATCATTGAAAAATTCAATGAATACATTTGCTTAAAAAAACTAATACTCAGACAGACAGTCAGATAGACGTCTAAATGACTCCATTGCACAAAGCTGTCTAGTTGTTGACTGTCTCAAGTAGGACTAATTTGCTATGAATTCTGGGTAATCACTCCGCTCCATTCACTCTAGCAGAAAAATATTTGCCTTCTAGAGGAATTCAACAGTTGAAACAATTTACTGGGAAAACTCGGCAAAGAGTTTAATAATTCAAGCAACTTGCAGCTGAGATGCTGTGGCTTCTTAATGCGGCACATCTCAGTACTCAGGCTCAGGATCGTTTCTTTAGACAAACGAAAAAGACTGATGAAGTCCTGATGGTTATTTATTTCAGGTTACAGTGCTCTCTAAAAACTGTTCCCCTTCTTATTACTTGTTCCACAATATTGTTATAAAACCACAAATTATGAGACATGTTTCCCTCTCTCTTTTTTTTTGTCATTTGGTACCTCTGGTGAGCAGGTGTAACTGATTGTTACCATGGAAACCTGGGGTCGGTAGGGTAACCTCTTAGGCTTAAAAATGTTGTTCTTTATTTTTCTGAAACTGCATAACTTGCATTAGACTATTCTAAGAACAAAGCATAGTAGCACATATTATAAACTGTTCATCTTATCATTATTTATTAGAAACAGTTAACATTCAAATTGTCTGTGTTCTAGCAGATACTACTGTTTAAACTAATGATGACCACTGTCCACTGTCTGAGGAAGCTAGCTAAGTTCCAGGTCGACAGATCTCTCATGACAATGTTTTACAAATCTTTTATTGAGTCTGTTTTCACCTTTTCATTTATCTGCTGGTTTGCATCTCTCAATCTGAAACAGAAAAACTCATTAACCAGGATAACAAAAGTCAGCAGTAAAATCAGCACTCACCCTCTGTATTCAGAATTTAAGTTTCTACCATCCGGTTCCCGTCTCAGACAACCAATAGTCAAAACAAACTGTTACAAATTCTCCTTTATACCCTCTGCCATCTCACTGCTCAACTCTGTACAGTACAGGTAGTACCATTAGCTTTACGCCACACTTTTTAAGTATGCGTTTTTGACTTTTTATCTTGTCTTACTCTTATTATTATTGTTGTCTGTCGTGTGTTGTTGTTTTTTATTGCTACTGCGGCACAACCAATTGCCCCATGGGGACAAATAAATGTCTTGAATCTTGAATCTTGAATAAACTGATCCATTTTGTGCCACTGCATCCGTTAGCTAGCTAACATTCTTGTCTCTACCTGATGATGTGTCTTGATTGGTGTTATTGTATTAAAACCTAATTGGTGGCTGAAATAACACATTTTATTTGGATCTTTTTAAAAATTTATGTGAAATTTTTTTTTGGCACATTTGGATATAAAAACTTTTATAAATGACCCAAAAAGTATTTAAAATGTTAATCTAACCATTTGTCCGTATGC
>JAJHUR010086221.1:0-15557 GCA_027495735.1 Lutjanus campechanus | reverse complement strand
TTGTGATTCCTCAGAGAACTAGCAACTCTCTCTCTCTATTTTAGGCGAAGAATTTTAGCAACATCCACACAAAATGTCAAATATTTGCTGCTTATCGACCTGTGACTGGCTAAAGTCTCCAGTCACAAGCTAGATTTTCTAACGCCCGAAAACAGAGTCAAAGGAGGAGCTAGTTTAGTTTTCTCTCAGACCACTTCAGCTAAAAAAAAGCTAAAAGTTTACTATCGAACTTTTGCCCAAGAATGACCCCAGGTTCAATCAAATGTACATAATGTAATAAAATGAAATGTCACAATTATTGGTTGCAGTCTTACATCAGAACTTTACAAACCTCATCACTGATGGTGAAGGCAACACAATAATGCATTGAACTTGTGCATGTTTGTCACTATTTCAGTTTATGAATTGCACTGATTTTGTGGTTCATAAGAATTTAATAATGTTCTCTCCACCTACAAAAGTTTCAACCACATCTCACAATCTGCCTCAACAGTTGGGGTTTGCCCAGTTGCTCAGAGATGTGGTTGACAGCAGGCCCGACGGGTGTTTTGGTCGTGCCCAGACACACGGCTCTTTTTTGTTTCTTTCTTCTTTTCTGAGTGACTGGCTTTTGACACCTGGCCATTGTGGAAGTTTACCGGAGGGGCAGAGGCGCTGACTAGATGTTAAATTTTTCATCTCAAATTAGCATGATGGATCAAAGCATGTTTTGCATTATAGGGCGGTGGCTAAAATTGTTTTCAACCACTATGTCAAAGAAAACTCGTTTGGACCCTCCCTTGACCCTGGACAACTGAAACAGTGTTACCTCCACGTCAGTCGCTCTGGTTGAAAGTCCCAGTTAAAGATAGTAAGTGGACCTTGAGTTAAAATAGTTTCTATCAAACTATTTCCACGGTAAAGTCAACTTTCATATTCAAGTTGTTGGGATGCTTAATTTGCCTTGAAAATGCGCGGCTAATGTTAATCTTTTCTAAACTAAACCCACAGTGTCCTGACGAGCAGATTTTTTAGCATTTTTATCAATTTACAGCCAATGCAGCTGATTTTGAACTTTAACTCTGATTGTTGCTAATTTAGTCACAAATACCAGATTTAAAATCAAATCTTATTGTCCACTGCTACTTTTCTCTGCATATCAAGTGTTTTTAGATCCAACCCCGTGGGCAGCAGTTGGTTTCAGCTCAAACCAGTTCACAACTCTGGACTTGTATGTAGTTAGATGTTTAAATTATAAGTATGGTCTGGAAAAAGGCCAAAAGAAATGTGAGTTTACAGAGTATATGATATAAGTTAATAGGTTAAAATGTACAAAACCAACAGCGTGTCCCATTTACCCCTCTCCCTGACTTCATATGACGAGAAGAGACCACGAACTTCATGCACCATCATGCGTGTCCGAGACCAAAGACAGAGGCTGCAGGGAGTGACGTTCATTTGACCCTGGTGAGATCACAAGATTCATAACAGTTGTGCTTTCGAGCCTTTCATCTCTGATATGAGAGCAAAGGCCTTCCACACCCCGAGGCACGAACCGTGTCAGAGAGCAGGGCTGTCATATTTGCTTATCTCGTTTTATTTCTTCACGTTTGAGACAATGGCGTGACCTTAATTACTCTGCCGGAGCTGCCTGTGATATACAGCGTGCCTTACACTCTAACCACTGAAGTTTTGCGCTAAAGGCATTGTCAGACCCCACCAGCTCATTTTAGGGAGATTTTGATATTATAAATGTGCGTAAAGAAGTAAAATTAACCGATTAGTTTATCAACAGAAAATGAATAGACAGCACTTTTGACATACAATGAATTTAAGTCATTTATTAAGCAATATACTCTTTATACTGTTTTATATATCTGTAAATTTAATATCTTTTGATTCTGAAGTATTGGTTTTGATCTGATTTGATTTACTGGTTCACACATATACAAAAATAAAACATGATATATACATAAACAGATAAAATGTGATGAGGGGTGCAGAAAAACCCTCAGAGGGGCTTGATCACTCTCCAGTACATATACCTAAATCCACTGGAAAGGCGAAAAAATATATTAAATTTATTAACAAAACAAAAACAGAGGACTTCATGTTGGGCTCTGGGAGTAGGAGATAGCTATTTTTAACTATTTTTAACAGATTGAACAATGAATTCATTATTTTGCTAAAAAAAAAAAATATAAAGATTAATTGGTAATGGGTATCATCATTAGTTGCTGCCCTAAATACGGCTACATTTTCAAAACTGGATCCTTGCTCTGCTCTGCATCAGCCTTTGTTGCCAACTTCTTGCACAACCAAAAGTGCACATAAGTGTTGCCAAGAAAAATTAAAAAAAAACTACCCTGGAGGCGATGACTACTACAAAGACACTATTCATAAAACGCAGGTAATTACAGTTTTTCAGGTTATCTATTGATCCACAGCACTGCCTAATCTGTAACAGATCTTCTACATTCATCCAGCACTTATTCAATGTATCTTTTGTGTTTCATCAAATCCTAATTAAAATTACACAAGGAGTAATCACAGTCCCAGATCAATGTATTTAAAGGGATAGATTGGATTATTTGAAGTGGGATTATATGAGGGATTTATCAATTATCAGTGTTTTATCTCCAGTAGATGATGGTCAATGTTTGGAGAAGTGAGGGCATGCTGCTGACCCTTCTATGGACGGGGTCAGCAGCAAATTGTATTTTAGCCACTTAAAAAAAAAGTCTACCTAAGAAAATCAATAACAATTTCCGTTTAGGCTATATTTAGAATATTTTCACTGCTTTACCTGGCCGTCAAACAGCCTTTTACAATGCCATTATATAAGCCAAGTATTGCTGTTTCCAAAGCAACCAAACCCCTTTGGCAAAATCTGCCAACTCTCTCAATTGGTTAGTTTGTTTGGTTCATTGTGTGACTTTGGCATTTTAAAAAGTTATTTCAGATTCACTGAAGTCACACAATAATACAAACAAATCCAGACTGAGACAGCAGTAGATCAGCATCTCTGGTATTTTGCAAAGTAAAATGACTGTTTTCACTTCCTACACCAGGACTCCTCTCTGCTTGGTGTCAGTGGCTCTCTACTGTAGGTGCTGTAGGTACACTGACTATGCATAAGTACATCATAGAACTATGCCTTTAAGGTTTTTGTAAACACATCTATTATATATTAAATCTGTCTGTATGTGCGGCAGAATGTCAGTAGGAGTTCTATACTTTTGTTTTGAATTATTTCTTATTGCATATTTGATCTCTGTTTGTATAATCCTTCTGATTTTTGTTGCTGTATGCTCCTGCTACTGTATTTCCTGCAACATCTCGGTTTCCACAAACACATCATTATAATGATGAAGATGATCCTATTATGCGATTATGGAATCACATGTTTTGTTGAATGGCAACTCATACCTCAGCAACACGTTAAGAAAAGCTGGCACTGGACTGAAACAGCATTACGCTGTTCCTGCCTCAGAGCGATGTGCCGTGTTGATGTAGCAGAAACAACACAAGAACATGTGCTGGATCATGTGACTGAGCACTGGGAGGCTTTGTATGTAAGAAGTGGTGCTCATGTGCTTCCTCTCCACAGTTGAATGTCACACTGACTTTATTTAGCTGCTTTCTGATGGAAAAATATAAATAAAGTAGCGGAAAAGACTGAGGAAAATGGGTTTCATGCTTAAACATACAATAAAAATAGAAGGACATCATGCATATTTATAGTATTTTGGAGGTGTTTTAACCTTTCTTTATCTTGGATATGATTTTATTTGTATTTTATCATTGTTTCATGCACAAATAATGTGCCCAGCCCAAACAGGCTCACAAGACATAATTTATGTGATTATTATAGACATTATTTAGAAAAACAGACCAGAAACCACAGTTGCAACTTAAATTGCAAGAAATACTAATACAAATAAACAATCCTTACAAGCTTTAGAACCAAAGTTAGCCAAATTACAAGCATTAAAATTAAACAACAATTCAATTCTTTCATCGCCAATGCACCAACAGACTTTCCATTTAATGTAGGTATTCTTAACTCATCATAAAAAAGACAATACTATAATAATAAAATGTAATTCATTCTCAACTTCTCCTGATTCACATAAGTCAAACAACCTGTTTTCCTCCTGGATGTTTTTAAATCTGCCGACTTCAAGGGCCAGGAGGAGGATTCCTGGTCTCAGTCCTGCAACTTAAAGACCTTTGACTCCTTGTTAGGTTTCCTATAACTTAAGTGCTTAATTTGAATATATGTTCATAATTTTGGTTGGAACAAAATATCATACAGTCATTTTGCCTCTAACCAAGCAAGTAGCTTTCTTGTAGTTGTGTTTATGTTGCATGATAAATTATTACTTTATATACATTATTGTGACTGAACTTTTTCAAAAATAGCATGAATGTCTTTAGCCTGTAGAGAATTGTGTGATTTACACCAGAGAAAAACCTTCTTACTGACCCTGTTTTCTGACATATTAAGCAAACGATTCAGTCTTATCAGGCTGAAACAGACAATTGTTTTTATATTTGATTAACTGGTTGATTATTTTCCTGAAAAATTGTTGTATAAAATGTCAGTGAATGGTGAAAAATGTTGATCAGTGTTTCCTAAAGCCTCAGATGATAGAAATTAATAATCAATTAATCACTGCAGTTCCATATCACTTCACATTTCATCTTATTAAACCAGGAATACAACACATATCATCCTGAACAGCTAAAATGGGAGCAAACTTATGACCACCTAATGTCTGCTCTATGTTTGCTGAACACACATGCCCTGAGTTCATTCAAAACCACCGGCTTCACGCTGTTCTCCACACCCCGGAGCTGTCATTTTTTAAATCTCTGTTCCCTTGACTTTGATATTAATGCTGACTATGCCAACCCACAGCCCTCTAGTCAGAAGCCAAAGCCCTGACATGCCCTCTCACACATGTGTGTGGTCTGCTGACCTGCAGACAAAACATGCAAAGTGTGGTGGCGATGCAAGCATTTAGCTTACAGACACGCATATTGATTAAGCATTGATCGGACTGCTGCTGAGGTTGCAGGGGTTATGTGTTATTGGTACAGGGTCAGTAAAGCAAGTGAGTGAATAAGTGACCACAACTTATTCTTTACCCTCTCAGTGCCACTACGCAAACAAGCGGGAGGTTAAGAGAGGAAAGACGCGGAGGAGAGGAGCTGAAGCCCACTTGGACTGTGGTTTGCTGCGTCATCATCAAAATCAGATTTCTCTTATTGATGAAGTGGCTCTAACATTCTTAACAAACCTCTTCTTCAGGCCACTTTAGGAAAGAATCAGCTAATGATTCCACCACTACTATATTTCATGCTAATTGTCAGCCTTGATTTGTTCACAAGACCAGAATAAGTTGAACCCCATTTTTATCCAAACTGAAGTTACAGTAAGTGAAGGCCCACAATTAGTCTCTGTCCTTTTTCTCATCTCATTCTTTTTTCTCTTTGCAAAAAGTGACCTGGAGCAAACACGGTAAAAGCTAGAAACAAGCAGCCCAATACCAAACGGTGTGGATGAAAACATCAGAAGGTCAAGAAATGAGGTGGAGCAGAACTTATGAGAGGTTACATAAAGACGACCGTGGCGCTGAGAGAATCTGACTGAACCTACACCAGGTCAAGTAATCATGTAACTAAGACTGCAACTAATAATTACTTTATAGTCTATTTATCTAGCAATTATCTGGTCAAACCAACCACTTCTTCAATTGACTACACCCAAATAATTAAGAGGAAGGGACCAGGAGCTTGGCAAACTTAAAAGTTTAACATGGTAATGGCTAGTAATGAGCTGGCCTTTAATAACTAACCTAGTGTGCATTAACTGCTGTAACTGTACATGAAACTGAAGATGGTGCGAGTACAATTACAAATGACTAATAATACCACAAAAATTAATATAAGGTGTTAGTGACATACACTCAGGTGCTGCCTTATTATGCATATCTGCACAATTAAAGACAATCTAAAAAAGTCAAAAGTCAAGTTCCGTGATGCCCATAATGTATATTTAGTGTATATTTAGTGTATATTTATGTTTATTTTTTATTTTGCGAATGGACATGGTCACACCAAGTTCAAGCCCTCCAAAGCTGCAAAGACTCTGGAGAGAGCACACCTGCATTAACTGAAGGTGACACAAGTTTCCCTCTTTTCCCTCTACTTTTGGAAACACCAAGCAACATGCAACATGACAGCACTTGACACAAGGGAGAGTCATCAGTGGTCAGCGCCAGTGTAGACATGATGTGGAGGGGTGGAGGGGTGGGGGGCAATGGCAGAGAAACACGGCAATAAATGTAGCCTGTCTGCAAAAGTGAGGCCTGCAAGTGTGCCGGAGGAAAGTAGGTGACACAAGTTAGAGTGAGCAATACTCACTGATCCATTCAAATGATCATGCTCACTGGACCTGACAGTCAGTGCAGCGACTCAGAGACAGCACATCAGAAAGCTCCTCCTGAAGCAGAACTGCTCGTCCCGTCTCCACAGGGAGCAACACAATAACCCAGGATAACCCCATCGAGCTGAGAGAGGGGCCTACTCCGTGACACGCAGGGGTATGAAGGGTATGAAGGAGGAAAACACGGGACAGAGCGGGGAGGAATAAAATCCATCCTGCACGGAACACTGCACTTTGATTTTACTTTCCAAATGATCTTCAAGTATTGGCATAATGACACTATGAATAGTCATGATGGAAATACAACAAAATAACTGTTTCTCAAATAATGTGAGTATGAGTGTAGTCTAATATTTACCAAACCATATTTTCTTAAAAAAAGAACCAAGTATCAGTTTTTCATCCCTGTTAGCAAGTCATAATTACTACATGCTACACTAATATGTATGTAGAAAACATAAACAAGAGCCTACAGGCATGATAGCAGCTCAGTGAGGCTGCATTAATGTCATATGGGATGGATGTAAAAGATAGATTCCCATGTTAATGACAAGTGCTCACAACATGAATGTGGTTGATTACAGAGTTGGTTGTATGAGGATTAGTGTGCACTGACAACATAACACCATATCTGCTAAATTTGAGTTTAATTACACTGAATGACAGACTTCAGCTGTTGTGAGACGTCCATGTTTGTGGGATTTGGTCACTTCCACATTATTTTCGGAGCTTTCAGAAAAATCTCAGTTTGCCAGTTGTAATTATGACTTAGATGTTTACTTGAACATTATTTAGTCGGAAACTCGTAATTACGATAAATGAACGCAGAATTAGGCACAGCAGTGTTTTGAGCTGAATGCTAACGTGAGCAGCGTGTTAGCAGGCATATTGTTGACCATGTTCACCTTCTCATGCTGTGTTCGAGACAACATTAGAAGTCAGAAATTGCCAGTTGAAATTTCCAACTTCCAACCTCAAAGCGTTCCAGGTGCACAATTCCAACAGTAAGAAAAAACATGGCCCACCTTGAAAAATTGATTGTTTCTTTGTCATGTGCACTTAACAACATTAGCAGCATATTCTGACATCAGTTTACATGCAGAACAGGTTTTTACTGCATGATAGTGTGTGTTATTTTAGGCTTTCGTGGGTGCTGCCATTGTTGTGTGACATCAGACACGGGAACTCTAACTTTGAGTGATGTTTAATTGTATTTTCTCTAGTACAACGTCGGAAAATTGTAACCCTCAAAATTAGCTGGAAAGCAGCATCAGTTTATCATGTTAACATGCCAAAATACATACTGAACATAAAGTACAGCTGAGGTTCAAATATCATCTGTTTTGCAGGTATTTATCATAAATCAATCTATTGCCAAATTTAATTTTGATTTTCCTAAAGTTCTCTATTGAAATTTACAAATATACACAAAAAACACAATTCCCACGCCAAAAGGAACATCCCTTACCCCCTGCTGTCACTCGGCTGGTTAAACGTGTTTCACTTTACAAAGGAATGTACAACATGCCCACATCAATGTGTACACAATGAGAGACACTTGTAACTTAGTGTCAGTAAAGCTGACTGTATGTCAAGAAAGCACGATAGATTTGTTATTTATTCCTGTACTTGGGCTTGTCAAAGAGTGTCAAGAAAGATCTCCACACTTGCATGAATTTCTTTTCAGAGCCTTGTAGTGTATATCTGTTTTTTTCAAGCTTCAGGTTAAACAATACAGCCCTTATCCAGTGAGAGACTGAGGGTGGGGCAGCATCCTTCCACCTGGTAGTGAAGGCAACGACTTTAAGGTCCCCCCACAGGTTACTGCATCCCTTCAGGAGTAATTCTGAACAGGGACATGAGAGGGTTTGGATCAAGTTTAACTGTTATGATTATAGCAGGAGCTTCACAAATGACTTTCCAATACCCATCAAAGTCGGGACCAAGCCTCAGCAGGCCTGTATCCATCACAAGTGGGGTCAATTTGTGGGTATATTTGAGCTAATTTGGATCTGGAAAGATGCACATGGTGTACAATTTTAAATTGAAGCTTGTGCACACTCATTTTAGAATCTTTCCCTTGTCAGTTGTTATTTGCATATCTTGTTCCCATGCGGCTCAAATGCCAGACAAGGAAGAGGAGTCTAAATCAGAATTTAGCCCAATTAAAGATGAAATCATAATTTTGAGTTCAACTGATCAACAAAAAAAAACAAAAAAAATGTCAGTCTTATGGTGGTTCCAGAGTGAAATTCAGAGGCTTTTCAGAGTCATTAGGGTTCATCACCTGCAGAGCACATTTTTCTGTGCAGCATTTCATGGTAACTTGTCCAACAGTTGAGATATTTCAGTCTCAACCAACATGAGGGAGGGACCGACTGTGCAACATTGCTGTTCCTAAAACTATGTTCCTGGCATGGCTGAAAGGTGTAAAATTTAACTGTTCTCAAATAATCTAAGTGTGAATGCAATATTTACCAAAACTGGCAGGACACAGAACACACACTAGCTCAGAGATTTCCTCCACACCATGTTTTCTTCAAAGAAGCAAATCAAAGTATCTATTTTGTGCAGTCATAAAAACCTATATGCACATCTATTGTATGTAGAAAAATGAAACGATGTTAACACCAAGTCTTCAGCTGCACTACAACCTGGCCCTTCGTCTTATCAGAGAGATCAATTGGTATCTGACCCTGTCAACTGTCCCACATGGATCTGTGTGGAGCTCATCGTCTCATACGGTCTCAGGTTTTTTTTTTTCTTCATTGACAGTCAGATTTCACTACAACAAAGCCTGCTGGTCAGCCAGCTGTTGACAAATCCCCAGTATGGCTCAGTCCTGGCTGATGCGATGCCAAGCTGACGCACACACGCACACACACACACACTCATGGCAGCAGCCCCACATCTATTCATGAAGTAGGACTGTTCAAGTGTTCCTGTAAATCTATACATCCCATTTAAGTGTGCTGGTTTTAATAACCTAAGACACAGAAACCTCAGCCAACTAATTGTCTCGTTTCAATCATACATTTGAAATAATTATGATAAAAAGTGAAATGCATAATTAACAAATGAAATTCAGGATTATCGTTTCAACTAAATTTATGCGACCCATTTTAGAACATATATATGAGAGAAGCCAATTATCGTCCTTTCTTTTCCATCTCGAGATTAAAAATTCTTCATGGCAGATTAGTAGGAGGAAGCACAGAGGAAGGCGTGTGTGAGAATCACACAAGTTAAAAGGATCTCTTCATTCTATAATAAACAGAGACCATACGGATTTCTTTTACTACTGAAACTATATTAATTTATCAGTCGACAGAAAATTAATTGAACAACAATTAAAAGCAAGTAAAAATGCCACATTTTCTCTGGTTCCAGGTTCCTACTGTAAATGTGAGAATTTTCTGCTTTTCTATTGTAAATTTATTATCTTTGGTTTTGGGGCTGTTGGTTGAACAAAACAAGCCATTTGAAGACATCATCTCGAGCTCTGTGTCACAATTCTCTGACATTTTATGTTTCAAAATGTGTAAACAGGCAAATGAAACAAACAGATTAACCGATACTGAAAAGTATCGCTAGACCAGTTCCAGTTTCTTTATTCCTCTATGAAAGTAAACTGAATATCTTTGGATTATGGAGAAAGCAAAACATCCAAGGATGTTATCTTGGGCTTTGGAAAACAGTGTTCAACATTTTTAACCATTTTACATTCCATGCACCAAACAAACTAATCGGATAATCTGGAAAATTATTAACAGATGAAAATAATTCTTAGCTGCAGCCCTGATATCTCTCTTTGCTGCTTAAGTGTTACTCTTTCCTGTGTTATTCTTGTAAACAAAGAAGAACAAACTGCCTGAGGGAGTGAGACAGAGCTGGTCAGTTGTGTCGAGGCTTGGCTGACTTAAGATGACACATTTGCACGTCTAAATCGGGCTGCCAGCAGGGCGGCTGAAGTAGAAACATTAGCTGCAAGGAGATAGGAGGCGTTTCTGCACACAGTGTTCTTAGTGAATATCTAACATCATCGATTAAACAATTAAGCTCCAGGAAATAAGCACTCTATCATAACACAGTCCATCAACAGCGTGAAGATAAGACTTTATATTCAGAGAAAAGCCCGGAAAAAACAAACTCTTCTTTGGTAATTTCAGAATTGAGGGCACTAAACTGCCGTGTCGACCACCGTGTGCCTCGGATTGCCCTGAGGACTGGATCATGACCTCTGAAGTTATGAAACAACCTCACTAACCACCAGATCACCTGGATACTTAATGTGGGTTTGCATGAGTAGAAGTTATTGTGACTCTGTGCTCTCGGGCGTTAGACAATATTTTTTGAGTCAAAGGTACATGTAAACCGTATGAAATGAAAAGTCAACTGGTTTTGTTTGTTTAGTGCAGGTCTTGTTTTAGCCTGAGGACGTGTACTGTATCCTGCTCTTACCCAGCATGCAAATTAATGTATTATTTCCCTGTCCTGTTTTTTTTTTCTGCCACTAGTCGAAATATTTCATCAAATCTGCATTTCTCATGTTCTGCCTTTTGTTTTGCAGTTGCACTCCCATCTAACGGCACAGTTTATCGAATCGATGTGGGAACTCAGCTTTTCATGAGTCAAGCTGCTGCACTAAATGCTGTTTATAATACGTCCTTTTGAATTTACAACGCAGCCGGTTCATTACAGCCCTGGCAGGAGGATGCAGGGGGGAGCTAAATGGATTCTGTATACGCTCAGACATAAGATGTGATATCAATAATACAACGGATGATCTCAGGTCCGGTTGCGATGCCAGTCTCAGATGTCAAGTAGAAGGAGGATGACTTTAAGTGTTTGACAAGGCAAACATAGAAAGAGCAAATACTGCAGACCTGATTTTCTACAGGTGACTGTTGTGTGTTTCATGTCATATAAGGTACACCTAAAAGGACACAGTCGGATTTTACCGGCTTTACAGAGATATTAACAAAAAAATATTCATACAAGGCCATGAACACAACATGGCACTGAAAAAGGCAAAGTGGTAAATCTGGTAAGTATTTGTAAGAGCTTTTTCTGCCTCACTTCACATATAGTTAGGGGAAAGCAGGGACAAAAGTATAGAGGGGGCGGTTCCAACACCTCGTCTCTTGTAACATGAAAGTCAGTAAGTTACTGTGAAGTTCACTGGAGGTTCACACCATCATTGAGTCCACATCTTAAAGTCTGCCCTGTTAGAGCAGTTTTGCCAGTTACAGTAGGAAAACTGTTTGTTTTTTTTAAAAACACAAAACAGAGGTATTTCTTCATTGACAAAGAAGATTGTAAATATAGATAAAAGATCAAATCTCACTGAATAATTGATTTATCATACCAGTCTTTCTCTGGTGGTAGCCAGGGTAAAGTTGACAGAGACAAGGGAGGGGCAAAATTAAAACGGTGTTACTTTTGTCTAAAGAAGTATTTCTTTGCTCATTATTTTACATATATTACACTTAACGTGATACGTTTATTTGAGAGTAGTGTAGTCGTTTGCTTGGAGGACAAACTAAAGGGTTATATGCCAGAAATACTAAGTTCCAACCATTACTTTCGTCCTACACCTGTGTTTTTTTTGTCTCAACAGAGAGCATCCAACTAATTTATTCAAAATTCTAAAAATGGTTGGCTTTGGTAAATGATGTGTATGTTGTTCACAATGAAGTATGGTTACTCTATATATGCATATCAAAATATCAAAAGACAAAAATACATAAACGTTATACTTTCAGCCCTGCTCTCCTCTACCAATTAAAAAAAACACCCAGTTTTAAGGATGCAGGTTACTTTGATAAAAGCACTACAGTGTGATCTCCTGTCTTACAGTGACCTTATTATGACCTACTTTACGGTATTTTTTCCATCTACTATGCCACCTCAGTAATAAAGCATCACTATATATCCATAGATATATCACACAACATAAGATGTGATATGAATAATACAGATGATCAGATGATCTGAGGTTTGGTTGTGAAACCAGTCTCACTTTTCAAGTAGAAGGAGGATGACTTTAAGTGCTTGACGACACTGAATGGGAAGATACTCCAAACCTGCTATTCTACAAGTGATCGCTGTATGATCCATGTAATAGAAAGTATATCTAAGGTTTGACTGAGACATGGGTAAACAGCAGACTGGAGAGCATGCACACAACACAGGGGCAATGTGGTAAACCTGGTAACTATATGTGAGGGCTTTCCTGCCTCGCCCTACAAATAGGCTCCAATAAACATTTTAATCTTATTTAAAACAAGCCCTACATTTGAAGTTACTGAAGAAAAAAAACACTACAGCATGATCTCCTATTTTACAGTAAGTCTGAACCAATAACAGCCTTACAGTGCTGTTGCAACCGACGATTATTTTCATTATCAATTAATCTGTCCATCATTTTCTCAAATAATCGATAAGCTGTTTTGGGGCTGGGCAATATATCGATATTATATTGTATCATGAAATGAGACGAGGTATTGTGATAGATTTTGCATATTGTTATATCATGATATATCATAAGTGTTTTCTTTTCCTGGTTTTAAAGGTTGCATTACAGTAAAGTGATGTAATTTTCTGAACTTTGTCTATTTGCCTTTGTTCATTATATCCACATTACTGATGATTATTTATCAAAAAATCTCACTGGTGCTTGTGAAAGCACCAATAGTCTTCCCTACAATGTTGTTGCAACATTGAGCTATTTGGTCAAAAATATTGTGATATCTGCTCATTTTATCACCTCAACCACTTCCACCCCTTGCAGTGCACAGCGTATCATGAATCACAACCTACATGATCTGTTATTATTGATACTGACCTATATGAAACTTCACTATCATGGTAGGATTTTCAGTTATATCGCCCAGGCCTAAGCTGTTTGGTCCTTGAAATGGTGAAAAATGTTGATCACTATTTCCCAAAGTCCAAGATGACGTCCTCACATGATTTGTTTTGTCCACAACTCAAAGATATTCGGTTTACTGACATAGAAGAATAAAGAAACCAGAAAATATTCACACTTGAGAAGCTGAAATCAGAGAATTTTGATTTTTTTTTTTCCTTTAAAAAAAACTGCTGCTCAAAAACTGACCTCTTATCTTACTGTGAGTCTGCACAGAGCTCACAGTGACCTTATAACAACCTACTTAGTGATATTTTCATATGGCTGCAACTAATGATTTTTTTCATTTTCTAGATTAACCAGTTAGTTGTTTGGACCAGGAAACATCAGAAAATTGTGAAATATGATGATTTTATCTGTTTTCCAGAGCCCAAGGTGATGTCCTCTAATCCTCCTGGGGTTTTTTTTGTTTTGTTTTGTTTTTTTGCTTTTTTGTCCACAATCCAAAGATATTCCGTTTACCGTCAACGAGGATAAAAGAAACCAGAAAATATCCACATTAAGAAGTTGTAATGGAAGAATTTTGACTTTTTTATTGACTCAAACTGATTAATCGACTATTAAAACAGCTGGTGTGTAATTAAATAGTTGACTACCAATCGATTAATTGTTGCAGCTCTGAAAACATATTAATGCTATTTAAAATAAAACCCAGTTTTGAGGATGCAGTTTTACTGTTGATCTCTGGATAGTGTTTTAAAAAAGCATTTGCCTTCAGTGTGATCTCTTATCTTACAGTGAGTCTGCACCAACAGTGAGCTCACAGTGACCTTATTATAACCTGCTTTATGGTATTTCTCCATCAACTACGCCACCACAGTAATAAGCATCACTAGATATTCATAGCGGCAAGATTATAGCGACCTTATCTGTGTGATAAATGTATGTTTATGTCCTGTGGTGTTGGCCTCCCAATGGAGAACAGTGATACTGTATCTCTGGGTTATCTCTGAAGGAATAATTGCAGCTGCACCTTAACCTACTTATTTAATATCCACATGAAACCTGCCACAATAATAACAATAATAAAAGGCGGCTGGTGGTTGTGTTTACGCCTGGCTGGGTGCACTCAGTGGTCCAGAAGGACGCGCTCACTTCCAGAGGATGCTGTGTGTGCTGTGCAAGAAAAGATGGACGCATACAGGTTACTCACTCTGCGTAGCCGGTGGACCACGGCAGCCGCTTGGTCTCCTTCAGGATGAGGATCGGTCTCGCTATGTGATCCGCCGAGCACTCGATCTCGTCGGGAGACAGTCCCAGGAACTCCGGTCTGCTGTACGGGAATTTGAGAGGCAGATCCGAGCCGCCGGGATGGTCACCGTTGGAGCCACCAGCCATCATACCTCCCATAAAATTGGCCACCGCCGATTTCACACGCGTGAGCATGGTCCCGCAGCAGCGTGGCTCCGGCAGGCGATGCGATTGCGTGAGCAGCTTCCCCCCGCCCGTCAGGACAGATCCCCGCACGGAGACGCAGTTTCGCGGCGTGAAAGGTAGACGCACAGCGGCCGTGAAGACTCATTCAGCTCAGCTCAGCTCAGCTCTCCTCTCGGTGAACGCGGAAATAAAAGACACACACACACACACAGGCAGGGAGCGCTGCACGCTAGTCATGTGACAAACCGGTTGCTGCTGGTGGATTTAGACTCATTGGCATCTCAGTGAGCAGCTTACTGTTGACAGTGCTGGAGGTCAAAGGTGCGTAATCCTGGAGTGACGATCACCTCCTGGTCAAGGTGCAGCACAGAGCTGGGTGCTGTCATCAGAGGGCTGAGCCATGTAGGCTATCTGGAAAGTAGGCCCTCACTGACATACAAACACACATTTACACGACACACACGCTGAAATAATTTCCACATGTGAGAATGTTCTTTCTTAATCACATTTGCAATTTATATTTAAGCTAATCATAATATGTTTAACTGGACATATCATTGGTTTTACCTCCTGATTTTTGAAGGTCCCACATACACCACTGCTGTACATGAACGTAATAATTAGTGCTGTCAAAAATATCGCGTTATTAACGCGTTAACGCAAATCAATTTTAACGGCGTCATTTCTTTTATCGCGAGATTAACGTTCATTGTGACCAAGTGAACTTGTAGTTTTTATAAACTGTGGCCACGACGACGACTCTGCAGCCGCCACATTAATGTGTGTGCATTTCACAACACATCATGTAGTGAATGG
>JAJHUR010086220.1:0-27797 GCA_027495735.1 Lutjanus campechanus | reverse complement strand
TGCTAACATTAGCTTCTCTGTCGGTGTAAGCCGGTGGTCAGTACATGCTGCTTATTTAACTTATAGGATCTGTGCTTCATGCACGGAACATTGAGCGTTTTTACTCGACGTGGGGCGTGGTTTTGGACGGAGCACTGACGGGAGGGGGAGGAGGTGGTGGAGCTTAGAGGACGTGCCACTTTCAAATCTTGCTAGCTCTCCAACAGCTCTCTCAACATTACCAACTATAGCTTTAAATCCTACCTGCTACATGCTACTGTTGACATTCTGTTGACAGTCACTGTCATTAGCTGCAACCCTGTTTTCAGCTGAAACTCCAGGATTGTTTTGTGAACTGAAGATCTTCACCCATCCTCACATCAGCATAGGGGTGAGTACATATTGAGTGGACTATTACTCTGTGGTGGAATATCACTTTAAGGAGCTCTGTAGGTTTTTCACTACAAGCAACACTTTTCAAATTACACAATATTGATTGGAACAGCTTGAATATAAACATCAGAACAACCACATATGTAACAATACACTGATAATACTGGAAATAGAAGTAAAAGTAGACTAGCTCTTCCCCTCCAACCCCTCTCTGACCCTCCTCTCCCGCAGCTGACCCACAACTGACAGCCATTTCTCCTTCTCTCTCATATCGCCCATCTCCCCCAATAAATATTTCAGGAACACACAGCTGGCACAAGGTACGGTTTCAGCCACCTCAATGGTTGGGGGCAGTCAAGGGAGGCCCTGAAGGCAACACTAACAAATGTGAAGACCTCTGTTCATTTTTCTGCAAGCGTCTTGATTTATTACAGTGATGGTGTTACTTTTAGAAGTTTTATGTTTGGAATTTCAATCAGGAGTACTAAATTAATAATGATTTTAACCGTTTGTCAAGTTAATTATTTTCTTCAGAGGTTTTAAACTCGTCATTGTAAACAATCAGAAATGTAATTGATTTAATTTGCTGTGCATTTAAATGTAGTTTTTGTGCTTATTGGTACATTGCAAAGATTGTATTGCCTTTGACAATTTGGTTTTGCAAAGAGTAAATAAATAAATAGTCCCCTGAATTGTGCTTCTAAGCTTCTGAATACCTTTGTATAATTTAATAATTCCTAGATAAATCACATGAGACTAACATCTGGCGACATCTTCAAAAGCCATGTTTCCGCTGCAGGAACTTTCCCCAGGGACCAAGAACCTTTGGTGGAACTCAGAGCGTTTCCTCCACAGGGACCAGGGTCTAAATTTAGTTCTTATTTTGCCCGGCAAAAAATCCCTGCATCAGGGGTAGTACTTTCCAAAAGTACACAAACTTCGGGGGTTGAGGCTTGCAGCTCTGATCATTCCTGATCGGTCATGTGGGTGCAGCATTTTATTTCATGCCGCATCGTCATTGTTGTGTAGCTGTACGCAAATGTTTTTTATATGTCAGCAAACTAAAACTGCATTTCCACCCACAGTACCCACAACTCTTAGTCCCAGGAACTACTTTTCCAGCATAACCTTCTAGAGGTTCCTTCTGCCTGTTTTGACAGTTTTTCTGTGTTTCCACCGATGTCTAAAGATCTGAGAAGATGAGGTCAATTAGTTCACTGATGTATGAAAAAGCAACAGCTGTTTTTACACATCATTTTTGTGTACAACTATACAACAACAGTAATGCATTGTGAAATAAAATGCTGCAAGTACTCAACTTTTGATTATTACTAACCCTTGAGCAAGGACTTCCTGGGGGGGAGAGATAATGTCTCTGGAACTTAATCTAGACCCTGGCCCCTGCGGTGGAAACGCACTAAGTTCCTCCAAAGGTTCTAAGTCACTGGGAAAAGTTCCTGTGGTGGATATTAGCCTAATATTTGCAGGACCCTTACTGTGGTGGAAATGCAGACAAGAACAGGGTAAAGAAACCTTTTAGTTCATGGGAAAAAAGTTCCTGGTACTAAAAGTTCCAGATATTTTGGGGGCCTCATGTTGTCAGCAACACCTTTTTTCGCCTACCAGTGAAGAGCTCATCACTCTTGTATAATTTATGTGTTTTTGATGTTACAAATCATGGCCATCAGCACACAGATTTCACAAAATTGTGAGCAGAGTCTTCAATCTTTAGCAGAGGGGATCAGAAAAAAAAACTTGTGAAAACTGCACATATTTTACAGTGAAAGTCAAACATCAAAGAGAGAGAGATTTCTGAGCTGAAGGGGTCTTTAAAGTCAAAGCTGCAGATAAAGAAGAAAACGTATCAATTAAAACACTTTGCAGACATGAAATAAATCACATAAGCAGTCTACTGATTTTGTCTGTGAAATATTTGTACATGAGACATCTGGACAGCAGTGAGAATGTGTTGCTGTAAGCTTAAGCAATGTTTTCATTGGGCCTCGGCATGTAAGCACCGTCTTACAGACCCTGTCCTCAGGCTCATAATTTATCTGACGAGGTCCGGAGGGAGATGTTTGTTTGTCAGAGAGGATTAGAAACAGATTGTGTTTCAACCTTAAATGAAATCTAAATAGAGTTTGATATAAAACTTGGCATGTGTCAGTGTAGCAGTTGTCATTTTACAGTCAACCACTTACTGGTTCCCACTGAAGCTGCGTTTCCACCTAAAGTATTCAACTACTTTTCAGGGAACTAAATGGTTTTGCCCATTTTGCTTGTTTATCTGCATTTCCACCACCGTCTGAAGACCCAAGAAGAGTGGTCAAATAAGTCCACTAAGTCATAAGTCATGTTTGCATGCAACAATGATGCATCATGAAAGAAAACACTGTGCGAACTTGACCAATCAGAAATGCAAGCCCCGCCCTCAATGCTCCTGTACTTTTGGAAAGTATTACCCCCTGGGCGGCGACTTTCTGGGGTGTAAAATAATGCCCAAAGAACTTAATTTAGACCCCGGTTCCTACCGTAGAAATGCACCAAGTTCCTCCAAAGGTTCCTAGTCCCTGGGGAAAGTTCCTGTGGTGTAAACGCGGATTAATTTGCCTAATCTTTAGATGCATTTGAATTGGGGTGAAAATGCAGACAAAAGCAGAACAACAGGACCTTTTAGTTCCTTGAAAATAGTTGCTGGGACTAAAAAAATCCAGGTGACTTGGGTGGAAACGCAGCTTAATTTCACTCATGGTGTCACCAACACGATTGTTCGCCTACCGGTGATGAGTGCATCACTTTTGTATAATTTATGCATTTGTGATGTCACAAATCATGTCCATCACAAACTCAGACTTCAGAGTAAGGAAATATTAGATCTTTAACAGAGGGATGTGAAATAATTTCTAGTTGAAGTCAAACATCAAAGAAAAAAAGAGACATTTTTGAGCTAAAGGGGTCTTTACAGCCAAAGCTGAGGATAAAAAAAAAGGAATATACATTAATTAAAACACTTTGCAGGCATGAAATAAATCACATAAGCAGTCTATTGATTTTGTCTGTGAAAAAAAAACTCTACATGAGACATCTGGACAGCAGTGAGAATGTGTTGCCGCAAGCTTAAGCAATGTTTTCATTGGGCCTCGGCCTGTAAGCACCGTCTTACAAACCCTCTCCGGCTCATAATTTATCTGACGGGGTCCGGAGGGAGATGTTTGTTTGTCAGAGAGGATCAGAAACAGATTGTGTTTCAACCTTAATTGAAATCTAAATAGAGTTTGATACAACACTTGGCATGTCTCAGTGTAGCCGCGGAGGTGCGAGTGGATGCATTCGCACAAGTCAGAGCCGCCACGTTTCCGAAACTTAACCGTAAGTCATTTTGCAGTCAGCCACTTACTGATGCAAGGCAGCTATCCTGTTGCTTTCATGTCATCTTGTTTCAGAGCGAGAAGTGGAAAGTCTGTGCTAGAACACACAGACTGCACACAGAACTCCGGCTACATTAATAAGCGGCGGGATTTTTTTCTTCCCTGTCAGAGCTACATATGCAAATGTGACAGCAATGTACCAACTGGTCATGAGGAGCAGTGGGAGAGCTCTACGCATTAGTCATCCCCGCAGAATGAACCGCACTGACAGAACCACTAATTAATGGTTAAAAAAAGATTCAAGAGTGATTTCCATCCAGCTCTCCTCCACCTAATCAGTTTATAATAGCATTTTCGTCCTCCGGGATGATAATGTCTCCTCTCAGATGTCTGCTTGCTCTGTCATTAAGCCCTTGCAGGAGTTGAAGTGGATTTGTCTGTAGGTGTTTTGTAGAAATTGTGCTTTTACTGCAAAGGGACGTAGTAAATAAGACAGGGGAAAAAAAGAAAGGAGGTGTGATGGCAAAAAAAAGTTGAGAATAAACACTTAGTCAGCACACAAGGGTAACTTGTGTCTGACACTTATTTTAATACTGACATTACGCCAATATGTGGGTCCACACTCAGGAATTAGTCATGGGTTTAAAGTCTTCAGCTTCTTGAGGCCACTGTAAATCACTCAATCCCAGTATCCCTACGAATAATAACCACCTGGAGCCTCATTACAGAAACTTCCTCAGCCTGAAATCCCATCTTATCTCAGTTTAGGATGACATTTAGTATTTTTGGTATAACAGAAACATGTTTCCTAACTGCATTTAGGAAAACATCCTGTCTCATTTTTGGATAGAAATCTATCTATTAAAGAACCATCCTGACTGAAGAATTTCCTAAATGAGGATGACACTGACCCCGTCCTGAATTCTAAATAACTGTCAGAAATGGCAGCGGCATTGTTGATATCTGTATGGAAATGACAAATAGATGGGGAACAATGTGAACACAGAAATATGGTTGGCAGCTACTCAAACCATGTGATGACACTTTAAATTCTCCAGCTGTATATCAACCGCAAAGACACTAAATCTTTTCTTGTCTTGACTTGCCAACTAGCTGTAGTGAAAAGGAAAGTGAGGCGGCTGTTGTGGGCATTTTAAACACAGACGCAGGCATGACAGGACGAGTACCAATTAAAAAAATAAAGTTTACAGCTCCAGTAAGGATTTATTAAGTTAAGATAAGTCTGAAATAGAATCTGACGCAGCCATGAGTTTAGGAATTGCTTCTGTTAATAGGAAGATTGGATGTTTCCCATCTTGGAAACTTATGTTAAGATAGAACAAGAACTTGGGATTTTTTTGTATTTAGATGCAATATGTAAATTCTGCCACTATAGAGGAGTCTCTATGAAATTAAAACAATAAGAAAAGATGCAGTTTGATGACATCGTGTAGTGGCAGGGGATCGTGGGAGTTGTAGCTGATGAAAATCATGAAATCATGTTCATGGACAAGGTTTTATTCACGATGTATTTTGTCATATTTGCCAACTTCCTTCCTCAGTTCCTCTGATATATGCGACGTATTCTGTTATCCCTGAAGTTATAGCAGTTAGCTAGCAGTGGCTAGCAGGAAACAGACTGTTACTTTGAAAAAAAAAAATACAGATTTCTCGGCATTTGATCATTGTTGGAAACAGCTGGGATAATGTATGTACACAATTTAACAAGATATCTCACATATGCATTTTTAGACATTTTAATGTGGAAATGTTGCATATTATAGCTTTAAACAGAAATATACAACCGCACACCTTCTGAATTTAAGTTTCTCTTTATTACGGAACTAGGGCAAGCTTATTGGCATTGTTAACTCATCACAAAATGAATGATTTGTTGGTTTGTTTCAATTTAACACCTCTATGGCCCAACCCCAACTTTGTCTTTCATAACATGACATTTCCAAATGAAACAGAATGGTTGGGAGAGAATTTCAGTCAAAGTCACAGTTGCTGTGGCTCACCAACAGTGTGATACAGAGGTGCTCAGAGATGTCATGTTGTAGATTTGACCTCCACTCACACTCCCCTCACCCTCATTATTTGATCAGAAGGTGGAGGCCACAAACATACCCACGTTGCATAGACTGTACAAAGCAAGAGTTTAAAAAAAAAATAAAAAAGAAAGTTGTAACTGATCTTATATGGTAGTTTTTCAGAATAATTCAATGTAGACATTCTTGTCTAGGTTTTCGCCAAAATCCAACAGTTGCTTTTCTCACCATCTGGAAATCTTTTTAATACAGAAAATGAAATAATGAGATTTGTGGGGAAATGCGCCTATAAAATGACAACAAACTCTAGTTTCTGGGATGAAAACCCTGTTTTTGATTCAGCGTCTTCTCTCACAGGAGAAAATGAGCCATGTTTCACAGCTGATGAATGAAATCAAGAGTTGATAACATCCCACAGCAAAATCCTTGCTTCCTGCTTTTAAGCTTAATCCTCGATTTATTCTGGCCAAGCGTTAATTTACCAAAAAAAATGGTAAAGATTAAAGGGAAATGCGTGATTGTTTTTTTTTTTTTTCCAGAGTTTGAACACTTTGCCCATAGGTCAGAAATGTTACCCATAATTGGCAAATAAATGGAAAATATGTAAAGTAGAGAGGATTCAGAGCAGAGTGGTATACCTTCTGAGGGCATAGTTTATTTTCTTTTTTTCTTTAAAAAAAAAACAAACATCTTTTCATTTCAACAAGTGTAGCATAAACCAGTTCCAATATGTAAACATACAATCATAAGAGAGTACACTGAATGCCTCATGTCCTTCATCTCTTCCCTCCACCCCCACACACCCGAGTAAACACAACAGACAGACAAGCGAGGAAAAGAGCAAATAAAGGAGAGAAAAGAAAAAAAAATCAGCAACAGAAAAGTATATTCAGAAATGCCCTAAACAAAACAAAGCAAAACAAAACAGGGAAAACAGTATTATAGTTCAGAGTTTATATATGAAGGCTCTAAGAGGTAGAAGTTCAGGTTCAAAATGTCCAGAAAGTGTCCACTTGAAAAGTAAGAAAATAGCAGAGACCAGAGTGCTCGAAAAATATGTCCCTGATCTCAAGGTAGGAATTGTGATAATTGGTCCAGAAGAGCTGAGAGACAGGAGGGAATTCGATTATACATTTCTTTGCAAAGTGTGTTATATTAATTAATATTCTTCCTTTTTTTTAAGATCTAAATTGGAAATGTGGCATATCAATCAATAAATACAAACATATAAAATAAATGAAATTTTCAGGACTGATGTAAAGAATGAATGGAGCGAATTACAGGTTTTCAACAGATGACTTTGCCAAAACACATGCATGAATGTCCCTTTCTTATAGTTTTACACCTTAAAGTGTTTTATTTGGTGAATTACTGTATCTGTGGACATTTTATACATATTTATGGGAGTGAGAGAATTTATTGATCCACTTAAAATGAGTTTCCTGGATGTTGTTACATGTAAATGTAAAGCATATTCTTTCACAGATGTTTAGCCAGGTATTTCCATCTGAAACCATTCCCAGATCTTTGTCCCAAATTTTTGCTTTATTTTGGCTATATTTTAGTTTGTTTTTTTTTTGTTTTTTTTAAAAAGGCCTAGTATTAACATTTTTGATGACAAATATATGAACTAACACCTTATGCGATGTAATTATAGAAATAAGATGAAATTATTATGTACTTATTTTAATATAATGTTATAATATAATATTGTATTACTAGAACTGCAGTTCCCAACCTTTTTTCCTTGGAACACTTTAATTTTAATGTAGTGTTTGAAAAGTGCTTGAATTTGACTTTGGAAAGTTGTGGAAAATTTTGGGAAATTTTGGTTGACGTGTGTAAATCTGATTTTGTGGACTTCATTGCAGGCAAGTCTTGGGGACCCCCTGTGATTTCTGGCACCCGCCTAAGGGTGGCCCAGGCATCAGGTTGGGCACCAGTGTACTAGAGTAATCATTATAATAATCATAGAAAATAAAGAAATAAGAAAAAGAAAAAAGGCACACATAATAATGATAACCCATTATAATAATGAATAACGGGCCGAGTACAGACTTTTTTTTGCTTTGTCCATTTACCTATATTTTAAGTGTTTAACCACATAGATTGAAATACAGTGAGGTGAGGTGAGTTAAAATCAGTAAAACACTGAACCATGTTTATGAACATAGTTTATTTTCTATTTGGATATTGGTATTCCAGGAGTAATATAAGTGTCACATTGAGATATTTGTAGACTTACTGTGTGAGAAATGCATATAGAGTAGATGTAGTTACACTATGTGAATATAGACCATTGGTTTGATCACTTCAGTGTTTAAGCTGATGTATTCCCCCACATGAAGAGAATGGATTGAGAAAGCAGCTGTCGTCGGGGTGATGCTGAGTTCATTCATACCTTTGCTATGGAAATGAAGTCACCGCCACACTTGATATTTGTTTTCCCAGCCTCATTTAAAAAAAAAAAAAGGTGTCTGAGCAGTAACTTGTTTATCACAATAGCAATTCAATTGAGTGTTTGTCATAGACCGCTGCACTGACACTGTTTATTTGAATAAACAAAAATAAATCACCCCCCCCCACACACATGAAGTGAATATGCAGTAATGATGCACTGTAAGTGAACAGCTCAGCTGACTCCTTGAAAAAAAAACACTGACTGTCAAGCGCAACAATAAATTAATTTGAGTCGGACTGAAAACGTCTTTTTCAGCTTGATTTTTTTTTATTGATTGTTGGTTTTGGTGGATCCATGTGCTTCACAAAGACAGATGCTCTCCAGCAGCTGTCTGATTGTCCTCAACGACAACAGATTTTTCTTTCTGAAAGGTGAACAGGATTATGATGTATGTCATCACTGGTCTGTATTGATCCAGCACACGCATTATATCTGAAGCCAATAATCAATACAGCAAGAACCAGTGGAAGGAACTGTCAGCTACCATGTTTGTACCTGGTACACTAACACCCCTATAAAGCATATATATACTGTATATAAACAATGACTGAAATACAATAATATAGTTATAAGAACATGGTATTATTAGCATATTATTAAGCATTTATGAACTGTTTTTACGCATGTATGTAGTATACACGGAGAGGATTAAAATGGTTTATAAATATGTAACTAATGAAGACACTTTGCTCATAGATGTTCAGAAATTAAGATCCTTTCAGTCAGTGTTATAGCCTTTGTCATGCCCATGTTTATAATGAACATCATTATAATTATAACGTGTTTTTTTTATAATTATAATGTGATTATAAGTTACTCTAAGTGGTCATTAGGTGCTTTAAGTAAAGTAATGAAATTCCTGAGGTGTAGGGAAATATAAGACATTACAATCTGGTAATAAGTCACTATATGTAGTCACTGTTTGTGGAAAAAATATAGATCCAATGTTAAACAATAAATCTACACAGAATTTAGAACAGAATTTGAAAACGCCAATTTGACAAACCCTTTTTGAGGGACTGAATGATGGACATTTACATCCCACTGATGAAACCTTTCCCTACATTATAATCACGTTATAATGCATTATTACACTTATTATAACATTATAGAATTAAATGTTGCAATTATGAAGTATTATGATCATCATAAAATGTTTGTATTATTGCGATAAAGCATTATGCATATGTATGAGTGCTTATAACTCAAATTGCACATTGCTCTCAGTAAAATGCATCATAACTATGTTTATAATGCATTATAGACATGGCCATCATACAAAGTGTATTCAAAGAATCCCTAAATAAATAAATATCTCATTAATAACATTGTTTTTCATATATGATATTCATATGATGTTTCATATGATTCCAGCTGTGATATTTTGTCCATCATTCATTAACAGTGTATACACCAGTTATAGATGCTTCAAAGGAAGAGTTATTGTTGTTGACTTACCTGCTTATTACTATGTTATTAAGATAACATAACAAAATACTAAAGAATGACCTCATATATGCTTACAAATGCATTATAGTGTGCTAATAGTCTTGTGGATTGCTTATAAATGTTAAGTTACGATAAAGTTGCCCGAGCCTGTCAAAATCATTTTATAGCTCAAATTCTGGCAGTGTCAGAAGAGTCGTGCCCATACACATTTAATTATTTTCAGCCTTGTAGTTTGTTGCTGTTGGCTTTGAAGGGCCGGTCTCTGCATGTGCTCGTGTCACAGGGGTCTTCTCAGCCTCGTTTAGGAGGAATCAGGGAGTAAATCTCAGCCAGTTTGACTATCAAAGGCAAGTTCTGCTGGGTCATTTCTTTATTCTGCTGTGTTGTTGCTTCCATTCAACACTTTCATTGGAAATGAATGACCCCACCTCCTACTAGAAGATGGAGGTTGTTTTTTTTTTCCGAATGGATTTTAATTGTATACAAGTTGGAGAGTAAGAAGTGAAAAAGACTGGTGCAGAGAAACTATGTCTTAAAATTAAAAATATACCGGAGCAGGATGCTGCCAAGTGGACTGAAATAACAAATATATTCTGTGCAAGAAGTGTTGAGTCGGTAAAATGTTAAATGACTGGACATAATTCAATTGTTAGCGTCATTTACAAAACAGCAGCATTTCTCATTTTTTCATTTGTCACTAGCTGTCCAGTTGAGCCACTGCACTGTTTGAGTTAAATCAAGTAGATGAGTTAAAATGAGTTCAAACAGGCGGTGGTGCAGCGGTTAGCGCTGTCGCCGCACAGCAAGAAGGTTCTGAGTTTGAATCCTCCAGTCGGCTGGGGGGCAGTTTGTGGCTGGGGCAGGACCTTTCCTTACGGAGTTTGCACGTTCTCCTTGTGTCCACGTGGGTTCTCTCCAGGTACTCCGGGTTCCTCCCACAGTCCAAAGACATTAAGCACGATAGGTTAATTGATAACTCTAAGTTGCGCGTAGGTGTGAATGCGAGCGTGAGCGGTTGTTTGTTGTGTCTCTATGCGTTAGCCCTGTGATGACCCGGCGACTTGTCCAGGGTGTACCCCACCTCTCGCCCAATGTGAGCTGGGATAGCCTCCAGCCCCCGCGACCCCCACAGGATCTGTTTATAGTCCGAGTATATTCACCGATCATGTTTGAGCCAAAGCGTTCTCATCCCAGTTTGTCACACACTGACGATTTGTCTCCGGCCTCCATCTGATACTGAAGCTGAAGTGACCTTTCAGCTGCTGTAGCTGACGCGGCTGCTCATTGTTTCTCCTTATAAGGAGAAACAATGAGCAGCACGCGGAAGATGAAGTCTTGGTTTAGATTTATTCGATAACAACTTGCTAAAGTAACGTTAACCTGTCAAATCAGGTTTATAATGAAAAGTGTGCCGGCTTGTTAGCACATCAGCTAACATTAACTTCAGTGATTGTGCATTAACTTACAAAGTTGTTAATGTTACAGATCAGAATCACTTTGCTAAGTTGAAGCTAACTCCTACTGCATCCATATGATTGTCCAATTTTAACATGGATCATCGTTGTAGGTTACGAGGGAAATAAAACTGACACGTAATGAAACAAGACACACTGTGTCCTGGTTTAATGAGTGACTGTGTCAACTGGTGACTCAGCAAAATAAGTGGCAGCACTGGTGACAGTGTTACACCATATTTGGTGACTCGTCAAATTCTGTGACCTGCAGAAAAAGTACTCAGATCCTTCACTGAAGTAAAAGAATTAATACCACAACATAAAAATACTTAATTACAAGTAAAAATCCTGCATTTTAAGTCCGAGATAAAGTACTAAAGTAAAAGTACTGACTATAGTAAAGTCAACTTTACTTGAACATATAAGCTTTTAAATTTTCAGTGTTACAGCAGCAAAGTGGATGTCAAAAATATGAAGAAGCATAAAAAACTATAAAAATAAAATAAAATAAAATATAAAAATGTGAGCAAAATGAAATATATATATATATAAAAATGACCTACTGAAGCAGGTGAAATATAAAAATAGGAACCTCTCATGCGTTTGTAGGTCTACGTACACACTGAAGCACAAATACAAAGCAAAACCACTTCAGTATTGTAACCTGACATGGCTGACCTTCAGGTTAATACATTTGCTAACAAAACACAAGTTGAAATGTGAAAAGAAATGTGAAGTGGAAAAAAAAATCCATCAAATCTTCCAACGCACCTGCAGCATATTTGACTAAAGTCTAACATGTATTTTATACTTCAAGTTCAACAAGGACGTAATGAAAACCTCACAGTCTCTTTGCCGAGGTGCAGCGGGGGCTAGATTCATTGAAAAGCATACAAGAAGAATGTTTTGAACCGTTATTGTAGCAGCATTTGAGACAAAAGCAGAGGGAAAAAAGAAACAACGATTACAGTGTGCATATTTCTAACTTCATACATCAGCAACATTTATCTTTGCCTTCTCTCTTTACAGGCAGAGTCAGAGCGAGCTGCTGAGGGCTTCAGTCAGAGTTCACGCAGACTGCAGGACAGCGCTGCCTGATCCGCCCGCCGTCACACAGCGGAGTCCTCCTCTGGCCCTGCATGCTGAGCAGCCACCAGGCGACCTCTGACCTCTGGCTAGTCACGGGGTTTTGATCCTACCGTCAGCCAGCGGCAGCGCAGCTGTAGCAGCAGAGGGAGGCGTCCTCGGGCCCCAATTAGGCTCCAGAGTCCCAGCCGGCCCGCCGCGGCAGCCCTCCTCCAGGGAGCCGGGGCCTGACACTGATGTGGCTGTACAGCAGCTGAAGGGGAGGGCAGCGGGAGGTGCTACCTTTGAGGCAATGCCAATAAGTGGTTTAAAAATGTATGGCACCCTTGTCAAACTTTCTTCATTTCACGGCGCCATGGCAACCGAGTTGTGCTTGTGGCGTGGTTGGCGGTAAGAGAAAGGAGGGTCACATTTGTTCTCCCTGTCTTGCTCTTACTGACACACATGCACACGCACAGCTCACATTTCAGTGACTGTTAGCACAGTGGAGATGATGTCGCCCCAAAACTGATCCAAAAATGACAATGATTGAAAGAACAGAACTGAACTGAGGTGAGGTTCATTGTTTATGGCCAAAAAACAAACAAACAAAAAAACAGACAATATTGTTGTAAATAGCGAAGGCAAAATTTGCCCCCTGGAATTAAATTTTTTTTCACATTTTTGAGCCTTTTATTTGAAAAAAAGAAGAAATACTGGCTCACTGTCTTCAGTTCCTTCTGTGAAAATGAAAGCACTCAGACACTGGCAGACAGTCACCAGAAAATGAAAGATAAGTCGAATGTCAAAATGTTACTGCTTATTAAAAAATCACAATCCTACATGTTCACAACAATGAAAGTTTTTTTTTTTTTAAAGTTCCCCTATTGAGAACTTTTAGTTCAACACTTTATTCTCGTACACCCTAAAGTCTCACTCAGCAGTATTTTCAAATTTACAGAGTCAAGGCAAGGTAGGCAGAGGAGTGAGAAGAGAAGTAACTAAGTACAAATACTTCAACACTGTACTTAAGTAGAGTTTTTATCTGTACTTTACTTGAGTATTTATTTTTCTGACAACTTTCTACTTTAACTCTCTACATTTTAAACACAAATATCTGTATTTTTACTCCTTTATTTTACACATTTTCAAAACAGATTAATTACTTAATGGATTTGAGGGGATTTATTGATTGTTTGTATTTTGAATCATTGTGTGCCACCTTCCTAACATTAAGACAATTTCAACCCAAAGGGACGGGACAATAACACAGAAAAGGACGATTCCTTAACAGGTACGGGAAGATGAAACAGACAAAATGTAACAAGACAAAAATGAACTAACACAACAAAAAAGACTTAATAAGAAATAAAAGATATAACAAGATGAAAAAGACACGGCGAGACAAAAAAAATGGCTTAAAAGATGCAACAAGGAAAAAAACAATGTAAGAAAACAAAAAAGGGAGCGAGACTAGACTGTGGTAGACTGTGGGAAAAAAAGTGAGGTTCAGTTAGCTTTACACATAAACAGCTGGTAGGAATGTCCTTCAGAGGACGACAAAATGTTAATTTTTTTAATTTCACAGCACAGTCATAGTGAGTAAAACATTTTAAAACCATAATTCTTATTTAGCTTTGATTTATAAAGATTACGGAGCTGACATGTTGTGGTTGAGACACATCTGACAGCAATATTACTTCATGAATTTATCGAGAAATAGAAAGTTCACCAGTGCTTGAGCAATTTTCCCGCCCTTTTTAAACCAGGAAGTGAGAGAGGGGTCTAAAGCTAAAGCTAAACCTTTTTGTGCCTGATTAAATCATGTTTTTGTAAAAAATCTGACAGAGTTGATGGAAATCTGGGACTCTAAAGTGACAACATTTTCAGAAAAATATTCTATTTTGACACAAAGACGATTTTAATGGCACATTTTCACACCTATGTTATCAGTAGGTATTATTAGCTTTAGATTTTGAAGGCATTTAACACGTTTTAAAATTGTTTTGAGTTGTGAATTCTTATCTGGGACAAGGGTGTTTTCTGGCACAGAGCAAGTCTAGAAATGAAAACCAATTACAGCAAATCAAAAAAAAATATAATAAATTACATATTTTTCATATATATATAAATCCTTGACGAATACGTTTTCACCCAAAAAAATTTGGAGTGATCTTTCTATCTTCCTGAATCTACGTTGCCATGGTTCACATTATATAATGTAAAAATGTTCACAGCAGAGCACTTGGCTGACAGCACCTTCCCAACTTATGTTAATGAGCATCTCCCATGTTGAATTGTGTCCAGCAGCCTGGCAGTGCGAGGGCGTGAGAATCTGTGCTGTCAATTATCCAATGTGAAAGTAGCCTGGTAGGGACAGCTTGTAGCCCTGCCGCTCAGCCACCAAATATAGTCACCCTAATGCATGCTGCCTTTCCATCAGACGCTCCAAAGTGCTCATTTAATGCGCATCAAATCCTTTAAACGACGTCTGAGCCGGGGCATTATGAGAAACAGTCGGTTCAAAGCAAATTTTGGTTTGGGTTTAAAAAGGCGACACGTGAGGGTTTTTCGTGCTCGCTCAGAAAACGGTCATAATGTGTCCACGAGAGGTTTTTGATCAATACAGAATGACTCAGTAATTGTTTGGCCTGGAGCTGAGGTTTCTGGCTTACTTCCTAACCCATCACACAAACACACACCTCACCCCCACCTACCGGCATTTTCATCCGCTCTGCGATGCAGGACGGCGCTAAAAGCAGGCAAACAGCATCAGAAAACATTTCAGCGCCGGAGGTTAAAAAGTGGAGCTGACACACTGACAGAGCTGCATTGTTATTCCAGCATTTATCCACGGCAACATGCTTCCTCTTCTGTCGGAGCCCTGCTCTAATTACCCAGCATGCTGCTCTACATTGCGAAAATGGGACTTGTAAAGGGGTGGGGAGGTCCGTGCCAAACACCTGGTGATGTTGTAGCAATTCTTCCTGCTGACAGACCTCAAAATAGATGACTGAATGCCCCTTTAATTTGTGTTTTTTAAACATTTGCTAACCTTTTGGTTCGTTTCCTGTGTTCGACAGAAGGGGAAATTAACCGCGATCTGCTCTGAAGCCTTTTTTTCCGTACATGTGGGGAAGACAAAGCTTTCATCAAGGATTGAGAGTATGGTCATGGTAGCCATATCAAATTCCAGCAGACCAGCTGAAGCTATTCAGCCCGGATGCAAACCTCTCCGGAGGGGCTCTCGGAGGGTTCAGCCCTTGCCAATCATCCCAGCCCTTTGTTCATTCGCAATTTTGCTCTTTTTGTCATATTAAATTACATCTGAGAGGAGTCAATTGTTTCTCTGGCGTTAAAATAATTGCGTTTTCAGAAAATCCAAGTTTTGCGTCAGGAGCGGGTCACAAGACGCATTAGATCCTCCTCGGCTGGGCAAAACAAGGAAGAAAAGATGGATGAATGGGAGCTGCGAGCCTCATGCCAACACAGGAGCTGTTTCGAGTAGTGAAGGTCATGTTTTCACATTCTGTCATTGAATTAAGACACAATAGCCTTCATTTACAACACACAAATCACATGTGATACACCTACCTACTACCAGCTACTGTTTTACGTCACTGTACGTACAGTACACTCCTAGAAGTAAGGGTTTCTCCTGAGGGGCTGAGGTTCTACACAGAACCATTTGCTTCTGAAGAACCCTTTTTTGAAGAAGGGTTTTGCCAAGGATTCTTTGTTAGTCTAAGGGTTCCATTAAAAACTCTTCCATTAAGAAGAAAAAGTTCATCAAGTTCTTCTTTGTTGAAATAATTGAAGTCGTCAAGGGTTCATCAAGGGTACCATAAAAGGGTTCTCGGCAGAACCCCATAGGTGGTTTCTTGATAAAACCCTCAGAGTATAAAAGAGTGTTTTCTACATAAAATTCTTGGAATATAAAAAGTTTCTCTCTAGAAACCTCGTCTGTGGGTTCTAAAAAAAAATAGATTTAAAAAAGTCTCTGTTGAACCCCCTGAGTGTGTTCTAGATAAAACCCTTATAATATGAAAGGGTTCTCTGTAGAACCCCCTGAGTGTGTTCTAGATAAAATCCTTGGAATATAAAAAGATTCTTGGTAGAACCTCAAGGGTGGGTTCTAGATATGCAAAGCCCTTGGAACAAAAAAACCTCTTAGGTGTGTTCTAGATAAAACCATTAGAACATAAAAAGGTTCTTGGTAGAACACCCTGGTGGGTTTTTGTTAGTTCCCATAAAAGGTGGAAATATTGTGGATAGAACCCCCAGCGAGGGTCCTGGGTGGAACCATTCCACCATAGAAGGGTTCTCTGTAGAACCTCTCAATAATGGGTTCTGGGTGACACCTTTCTCAGATGGTTCTCAGGTATGACCGTTTATATTTTGTTCTAGGTGGAACTCTCTGAAAGAGTTCCAAGTGGACCCCTTCTATCAGGAAACAACAAGGGGACAAGCCAAAGAACCCTATATGGTTCTAGATAGCACCTTTATTTCTAAAAGTGTAGTTTTCAGGGTTTCATCGTCTTGTAGGTGTATAAACAAATATCAGTCTAAATATTAATTATGAATTAATATGATCTTGATTCTAAGCTTTGAAGGCTAAAATTACTTTTAAATACTTTTTAATGACTAAATTAGTTCCAAGTAAAGAAAACATCCCTCCTGACGTAAAACAGCAGAGACCCTCCAGCTCGGTCCCGTGTTGCAACAAACACAAATGACAGTGTTGATGGATTTTAATATGTACTTTGCTGTTGAAAACTTAATTAAAAACCACTGTGACTGTGAGAGACACTTGGCCCCTTCTTCTCCCAAGCGGAAACACTGATACTTTCTCATCAGTTTCATCATTTATTAGACACACAACTCTGCTGCCTATTTTTAAAAGTACAGTTCGCAGACAATGGACGCATGTTAAAGGAAAAGTTTGGCATTTTGACATTAGCCTGGAATTCTTGGTGAGGATCTGATGAGACCAACAACCACTCTTAACCACAAATTGTTGATTTTACTCTTCAGCTTTTGTGCAGATCAGACATTTTAATTAGAGAGGTGCTGGGAGGAGGATTTTGTTACCTTTGGAAAGAGCTGAACTGAACATGATTTAATTTTTAAATTTTTTTATAATGCACATTATAAATGCATTGTGAAAAGTGAAATAGTTGATGTAAGAAATAAAAATCTGAAAATAAAAGTAATGTGATAAAATATAAAAATGACTAACTAAATTAATACAAATAATAGTAATAAATCTTAAATCATGAAGCTCACGTAACTTTTTCGCCCAATGTGAAACAGAGAATTTACATATTTTAAATATTTTTTAAAATTACATTTAAACTATTCGACTGATTATTTTGGGATTCTGGCAGTATAGTATAGATCTACAGAAAGGAGGAAGGGTAAATCTCATGTACTTCCACGGTCAACAACCATGCTAACAACAAACATTTCAATAAAAAGAAATGAATAAATAATCACAGAAAACATTCAGTATTGAATTTATCATAAATGTTATTGTCACGTATTTGCCACTCCACAAAAATCTCATAATTAGGGGGTCCTAGTACATGAATTTTTTTTTCTTACCTCAACTTTAAGTGTCACTTGAAGTCATATCTGAGGAGCAGCTTTACACCAACATTTCGAGTGGATATAATTGGCATTAGACTCTCTATTCAGTCAGGGGAATAACGGGAAACAGCCAAATATGACTTCTGCTGACTTTTTATTACAGCAATTTGGTCGTGAAAAAGGTCAGCTGTGCAGTTGTGCAGCGTGAGTTAAACACTGAGGAAAATCTAGTGGAACAAGTGGTCGTGCTGGTTGCAGCGAAGGAGAGCTCACATTAAAGCACCGGTTCTATATGATGTAGTGGTATATAAGTGGTGAGATGTAAACTGAATAGCCTTCATCTCAAAGACCCTTATGAGCATATCAGAGAAAAACTTGCCCTTTGCATAAAACACTGAGAACTATGTAGTACTGAACTGTGGAGTTAGACCGTTAAACCGTTCACTATTTGTGTGTTCAGGATTTTTTGGGCGGACCTGAAACATGGCTCGGTGATGTGCCGGAGCCATGGTCCCCAAACACTGTATAAGCCCCACGAACCGACACAGTAACGATCGGTCAGTTACGAACGTACCTTCAGCAACTGTCTCAGTCCAGATCATCCTCAGCAGTTCACTTCAGCTCACTTCAGTTCCAACAACCCAACACAGAATTAAAAAAAAAAAATACCATCCTGTCACCGTCCTCTGGCTCTGGAGGCTCAAACATGTCTGGACATGTCCAATAAAGTTGCTAGATGGAGCGTCTATGTTTGAGGTTATTTTTAGGTCATAGTGGTGTTTGAAAATGAGACAGCGGAGCAAACACACAAAGAAAACTGACTCAGAACTCACACTGTTGCTTTACATGATCTTTAACCTTTGTCTGACAGCTTTCACTTCTGACTTGTGTCATGTTGAAACTGTTACAGATCATGACTTTTACATAAAAATGACTCGGGGCTTATTCAGACATGAGACCGACATGTAAATTTAGATTTGACTGGATGATTATTGACAGGAGAGGGCTACTAAAATAACCAGAGAATATTCAGTATTGTATGAGGGTTATTTTTGAGGAGAAAAAAAAAAACCAAAAACACAGAAATGAGAGAAGCAGGAAGGAACAGTAAGATGATCCCCTCCATCTCGTCTCCTGTGGTGCTCCTGAATCACAACATGAGATTCTTTGAAAGTGTGAAATTGTAGAACCTCCTACTCATGTTGTGATGCCAGATTTCAAAATGTGGCTGCCGTCCTCCTTATTCACAGTGATGGATTACCTGATTGCATTCGAAGACTCCAGTTGTTTTGTGTGATGTTGGGGACTGAATGGGAGCGAGAGAGCCCAAGAAATTTGAGAAAGTTAGAGGTGTCTTTAGTCCAAGAGCGTGTAAAGGCTGCCGCAGCGTCGGACGAATGACTGGGGAGAAAAGACAACAAAAAGAGAAATTAGGATAGAGCTGTCCCTTACCAAAGACAGTAAAAGCACAGCGTACCCTTGAGTATCATTAGGGGAAGTCATTTGAAGAAGCCCGGTGAAGAATTGCTTGGATAAAGACAAAAAAATGCTAATTTCACCGGCTCTTGTACGATCGTGACCCCGCTGGAACTCCAGGGGAGGATTTCATGTCTAAAGGTACCCAAGAGATGTGATATTTTTCCCCAAGTGATTTATTAAATGGGGCTGGCTGTAGAACAGTGGAGGGCCGTGATTGGGGGGGAGGCCCACTATCATTTTCCCCGGGGACGCGAGTGTGCACACAGCTATGTGACAAATTAACATCAAAAAGTGCCGCTTGTTTCTGGAAGCGAGGAGGGAAACTTCCTTGTTGCTGATTTATGTCATCCCGCCACTCCCACGGACGGCAGCCACCCTGATCATTTAGACGGCTCTCACATTAAACGGAGCTATTTCATTAAATCTAAAACCAAATTACCTCATTGTATCTGCCCTAAATATGACCCGCTATAACATGCGATGATCTCTCAGGATGAGCAGCCGCATGAGATTTCTCCGTCTGCGGGGATTTTACGACTGTGAAGGTAAAGGAAACATAAAGCAGCGGCGGTGCGATGATTTTTCAGTCCACACACTCTTTTCTTTTAATTGACAGATAATAAAGACATCAGTCGTTTTTAATTAAACATGAACTAAATACACGCGTTCCACAAAATGCATCCCTCATGAGATAAATTTTACTTTGAGTTCTGAGGAAAAAATACAGAATAAGTGGCACCTCTGGCGCAAACTAATATGCATCAGTTTTCTTTCATTCGTTTATTTTTTGTCCTGCCCCTAAAAGAAAATTGACGTGGCAGATTTTTATAAAACTAATGCTCCTTTTCTTTGAAACTTCTCTTAAGAAATGGGAATTGTTCTTTCCCAGTAAGTCTGTTTTGGTGTTGCTGTACTGTTGCCCTGGTTGAAAAAGTAGATTTTTAGAGTCGAATGGCTTACACACGCTGTACGGTGCCAGAAACAGGCTGGGATGATGAAAAGAAAAAAGAAAAATGGTGTGAAATTTTGTCATAAATCAGGAGAAATACAGGATATTTGTGATCTTGAGAGGAAATATGGAGGCCAGTGAAAAACAGGAGTGTCTTGGGAAAGCTGGGAGGTTTGGCAAATATGTGTCAGATATGTCAGAGAGTGAGGAAGGAAGTTGGCGCGTGTGAGTAAACGAAATGCAAATAAAACTTAGTACGTTACCTCATCCATGAACATGATTTCTGCCTGAGTCATGACATAAATTTTAGGCTGTTGTGGCTGTTTAATAATGAAGAAAACAACTCCCATGATCCCATGCTACTCTGCCATCAGGCTGTGAGACTCCTAAATTCATCCTCAGCATTCCATCATGAGAAATACTTTTATTTTTATGAGTAATTTAACCTTGTGACAAAGAAAACAATGCACACTTACAGTATAAATGTTCATCAAACAGTCTCACCGGACAGATAACTAGTCATACATGAGGATAATGGGGAGGTACACATGGGGTGGCCAGTGTCCGCACCCAGGCCCACCCTCTAGAAACACCCCTGCTCCTGTGCAGACATCAGCAAGGCAGATTTTCACTGATAAAATCTGTGTTAGAAAGACTAAAACATTTTTGTCTCATACCAACAGGAGGGAAAATAGTCAGATGCAACTGAGATAATCTTTGAAAATTTAAGGGTGGCGAAACGCTCACTTACCGACACAAAAACCCTGCCTCAGTCCTGCTGCGTATTCCAAAAAGCAGGTGACCTTCAGTAAACAGAGTGCCTGAATGCAGCTTTTGAAGACACTGAAGACACTGCTCTGCCAACACGCTGCTTTTACTACGACCAGAGGTGGGCACAAATACAAATCTTAAAACACCTACTTGCACATCAAATGTATCAAAGCATACAAAATACTGGCATGAGAAAATGCACTTAATTAAAATACAAATAAAGTAATTTGTAAACTTTAAAATACAAAAAGACACTCCATACCAACTGATATGATCACATTATGGGCATTTAGCTGCCTCAATATTTGGTCTGACCTTAACCCCCCTACACTGAAAAGATGAGCTCTGCTAATTTCCCGCATCATAAATTTGATGTGGCCAATCAGGATTTTTTTGGAGGTGGGAGGCAGCCAGTTCAGGAGTGCATGCTGGGTGGTTTCTACCTTAGTAAGTATATTTGCTGGGGTACATGTCTTCGTTAGTTTTCTTCTGGTGTATTTTATCGTCATTCATTAAGCTCAACACCTGATCATGTTTTAATCGGGAGAGACTTCGATCTGAGTGAACATTATTACATATGCATATATAATGTAGTTTGAGGGGGTGGTGAAGCTGTAGTAGGAGTCGAAATTGTGGAGGCGTGCTGCTACGACAGCTGACAGCAGCAGAAAAGAGAGCAGATTGAAGGCCCGGTCACAAACACGCCAATGTCGGGGAATGGCCACTGCCTGCCGACGCCAGTGTCATAGCTATTTGTCTGAGACTGTGACTCCGCCACCGCAAAATTCACCAAACTTGGACTCCACCCCCCAAAAAATTACACAAATTCACAGCCACGCCCCTGAAATTGCATATGTGTGACCGGGTCCTTACGGTTTGACAGCAACAATATGATTGGCTGATGGAGATAATCATAGTTAACAAAAAAACAAGTAAACTCTTGATTGAACCCGGCAGGACAGGTCATGTGATTCATTGTCATCTAGACTTTGATTAGTCAAATATGGCATAGTATGGCATGACAGGTATAAAACAGAACATAGGGAATACTCAAGTAAAGTACAAGTACTTCAGTATTGTAGGTACTTGTACTTAAGTGCAACTGAACTGCTGTAAATAAGTTTAGTTACGTTCGATCTAGCTTAATTTGAGGATGAATGCCAGCAGTAGAGTTAGCAGCTTGCATCATCACATCTTTTCAGTACCACACACGTCTGGCCTTTGTAAAAGAATGTGTACGTGAGGGAGATTTTTAATGTGCGTTTTAAAATCTAGAGAGATGTTCTGAGGACACACACTGCGAGAGGTCAAACGACCAGGGTGCGATATTTCCACCGCTATGAGACCATCTAATCAACATAGTCAGGCTGACCTGAAGTAACAAAGACAGAGAAAAATAAAAAATGATGGAGAAAGTGAGAAAGTTAGGGGAATGCAGAAGGAGGCCCGTCTGAAACAGAGGAGGAAGGTGCATGAAATCATCCACTGCACTGTGAGAAAAAAAATAAATAAATAAAAAAGACACCAAGACGGACAATCCCAGAGGTCAGGGAGGTCCGTCTTCGTACCTTTATCCCGAGGACACGCAGAGAAAAGGAGCGCTGACAGTTTCATCATCTCATCCAGCGCTGATGTAACGCTAAAGCTGAGTCGTGTTCACCCAACAGCCCGGGGGGTGGGGGTGGGGGGTGGGGTGGGGTGGGGGGGTCGCCCAAAGCCCCAAAGCCTGAGACCACATCAAACCATCAGAAATGACTGACCACCACAGACAGACAGACGGACGGACTACAACCACTTCTTTAGATCTACTACTTTGTAATACGACACACTTTACAGTGGGTTTTAAGTTGTAACTAATCGTTTTAATAATGGCGAATAAATAATTAAATGATGCTTTATATTTATTTATAAGCCATTTATAAGAAGAACTTTTAATGAAGTCATTAAGAAACTTTTAGGTTTTTTTAACAAAATCCTTTACGTCTGCAGATATAAATGTTAAGATGGTAAAGTTTCTTATCTTAATCTAATCTTATATAATATAATACATTATATATGTGTATTTAATCATATATAATCTCTTTTTAATATGTTTATAGTCTTGGTGCTTCGGTGATATTGTTGTGACATTCGTGCCAATAAAGTAAATTTAAATTTGAAAGTGCCAACAGCAGCATCAGCTCTGCAGATGGCTGCTGAGGTGCATGTCCAGACCCCCCCACACACAGGCTGAACCACTGCCAACATCAGCTTCACCGTCACTTTCAGGACCCCCTGGTGAGGACTGATTATCTGTCCTACACAGGACACCCAGCTAATACAGTACGAGATCATGCGGTTTAGTCCTTCCTGCTTCACCCTGGATGTGACACAGTTTACAGTTTGATTCAGAGGCTGTTTGGCTCACATCTTTCTCTTGTCACACTTTTGCTATTTGCTGTTAATAACATTAAAAGCAGGCTGTATAATGTTACGTTCGTCATTTGACTTTTGTCCTGCAACTTGCTTCACTTATATAATGTAATGTAACATAACTGATGAACATGATTCCTAAACCTAAGCAAACTGCAGATGTTTCACAACGTTTACAAAGTGTTAAAAAGTCTTCGCGGCAGTGTCTCACACAGCCTCTGTGGGTACCTTGTGAATGAGATGCCAAGCGCCATGACAAAGATGTCAGGATTCAAGGAGGTGAGATGAGAATGGGTCGTGTATCAATTGTATGTAAACTCACTTGCGACATACTCCAACATTCACGCTCAGAGTAGAAACTATGGATGCATTAAGAGAGCTGGGTACATTGTTGTCACTCAGCCTTGAATGCAATAAACAAAGTCCCCCGGCGCCCAAAAAGCTTCTCCCCACAGATCAAAATTAACAAAGAGACGTCTGTAAACCTGTTGACACCTTCAACTGCAAACAATGTTATCAGGTTTTTGATACATGAAGGTTTTACATCTGCAAACTTCCCAGAGACGAGAGGAGTGATTTGACAGTGAGTGACATCATCCCAGTGTAAAGTCGAGGCAATCTCTGATCTCTGTTTATTCTGACAGCAAGAGGCAAATAACGAAAGCAACGCCTCGGCGCGTCCCAGAAATGGCTCTCCACTCCGCTTCAAATACGCGCAGTCTATTTTTGACAGATGCCGCGTCAGTTAGCGCAGAGCAGATCAAACAGGCAGGAAGTCAGACAAAGAAAAGGCAGGGAGAATCCGGTTAATTTTCAAAATAAAAGACCCCGTGCAGACTCATGATCATAAAGACAGAGAGAAAAGATTTTACCACCAAGATTTTACAAGAATTTAACCACGTAGCCTCCTTATCCATGGTAGAAGCACAAAGAGCAAGGAAAGAGGACCTGATCAACAAAATCTGAGCAAGTAAACATAATCAGGCGGGGAAAACGCTCCGCTGCTGAAACGCTGCTGGTGGGGCTTGCAGCCGTGCGGAGGACGGATCAGAACCGTGGCGCAGACGTGGCGTGCTTGGTGGAATTAACCGGTAATGAGCATGCGAAATGGGCAGCACAATGCACAAGAAAACTCAGAAGCTGGAAAACTTCTCGGGCTTATGAGCTCAGCAAGCAATTTTCATAGAAATGAATATGCACCATCTTAGAGTGCGGTATCCAGTTTTTAAAATAAATCCACGTTGGAGACACACACAAAGGGACAACCTGGGAAGAACCAGATGCTCCAATTCATTGTCTGTAAACATGTGGCAAATTCCTTGCGAGTTGCATGATGGGAAAGCAGGCGACAAGAGACGAGAAGGTAGCGCAGAGTTCAAATATATATCACCCAGGAGGGGTGGGGGAATCATTGCCAGTAAGTGTAAATAAATGTATTTTCAAAGTCCAACTTAAGTTAAATTGCATTTTTTCTGCTTCAGCACACATATCTGCTCCTTAAATCACCTGTCCTGTTCAGCAGAAACCAGTTACATTTAATATTTTTAGGGTTTTATGATGGCACCCGGTGGTTTTGCATTAATTTGATGATTGATTTGATTCAGATGGAGAACTTTTAAGCTGCTGCACAACACAAGATTCACAGACTCTGAACAACAACCCGCATTAGCTTTCTTGCTAAAGTCTCCTTCTTATCTAACTGACAAACGTGAACATTCGTGTTGTTCTGCACCGTAGCTTGTCGGCAGTTCCTGACAGCTTTGCCCTTTTGCGTGTACCTCTATCACTCACAGCCCTATATAGATTCTGTATGGCGGCTGTTCTTCCCGGCATCTTTTTGTGGTATGTATAGTGTCGATCAAGTGTAGAAGAAGAAAAAAAAACAGTTATAATAAACAGATTTTTTTTTTTTTTTCCAGAAGGTAAGTTGTCAGATAGTTCACGGGAGGCATCTCATGATGGATGACAACCTGACAAACCCCAAAGTATTCTGTGTAATAAATAGTAAATCACTTATTATCCATGCATAAAGCCAGTACCTGTGCCTTAAAGCCTTTATGAAGCATGATTTATAAGAAAGAGGTACCGTTACATACCTTTGCACTTTACAATGTGTCTCTTCACTCATCCACATCCTGTCATGCAAGACGCTGGCTGACGGGGACAGTTTGGGGTTCAGTAACTTGCTCAAGCGCACTTCAATATTTCAGCAGGAGATGCTGGGAGTTAAGCTGCCCACCAGTGAGTGGAGGGCCTGCTTTTCCTCCTGGAGCCCAAAACTCAGAGTAATTAACTCCTTGTCTGCCATTAAAGCACTTTCTCTAATTGCATATCACCTTCAAGTTGAGGAACATAATAGTATGACAGTCATATAGAGTTTTACTGCATATTGTAAGCAGCCATTTAGTGCATTACATTTTGGATTGTGTCATTTCACTGATGTTGTTGCGTCTCTGTAAGTGCACGGCACATTAGTGGGAATATATTTCTAACATTTCTAAGTAACAAAATACCAGAGGTGGAACGAAGTTAAACCTCAAGTCCTTAACAAGTCATAATGTAACAGAGAGTTTCCAGCCTCATTGATTTACAAAGCGACATTAGCTAAGCATCAGCTCGCTAACTTCAAATGTCGAATGAAGTGGTTGAAGTTAATTTTAGACCCACATTTTTTGAGTACTGTAATTTGCTTTTTGTTAACCACCACTTGCTAGTTTTTGTGCAGAATTATTTTTGCTATCAGTTTTTCCAGCTGGATCTGAGTAACGTGCTGTGAGTCCTTCATGATTCTCTCCTGCAACTTGTTCAGAAGCTGCTGGATTGGTTCAAACACAGTGGATCTGGGGAATGAAAGATCTTGTAAAGCAACAATAAATGCGTGTTCTTGAGTTTGTCACACCACAGAAACACGTGTTATAAACCACTCTGCCAAATTTGAATTACTAAAAGAAAGTACTATGACCTGAAAACAACCTGAAACATGGACACACTGTCTTGCAGCTTTGTTATATAGTATCTGTATGATATAGTTAGTATATTAGTCCATTATTTCATGTTCAGTGAACTCAATATAGTATTTTTTTTTTCAATTTCTTAAAATATTTGTGTCTTGGGGACCTTTTTAGCGACTTTATTTCCATCAGTAATCAAAAATTATTAGTTTAATAAACAAAAGAAGTCAAATTTGACTGGCACTCAACATTTTTAAGTTAGTAGAACCTCTAAACAAACTTAAAGTGTTCACTACTTAATACAAATAATTAATTGGAGCATTCAGTTTTATAGTGCAGTACTAGTTAATAAGTATTAAAGCAATTAAAGCGTTCTCTCCTCCATTATTTACCATAACAATCATAACAGAGCATTCAGTTATGACTTTTAAGCTATCATAACACTTTATAATTGCTTGTCAGTCAATGACTTTTTTTTGAAAGGATCATAGTGTATTATAATTCTCATAGCTGTAATACATTATAACCATTTTATAATGCATTACAATCTCTGTTATAATGCCTTAGATTATAGGTTACTCTAAGAGGTCCTTTAGTGCTTAAAGTAAAGTAATGAAGTTCCTCAGGTATAAGCAGATATAAGACATTACAAGCTGGTTATAAGTCATTACACTGATATTGTTGTACAACACACAGTCTATTATTTCCTTGTTACAATATTTTACCAAGGCTAATATACAGTAGTTATTACTTTATAATTAAATCATTCTGAAGTGTAATTAGACTTCTCCTGTGGAATAAGAGGGAAGCACATTGATTCTTTCCTCCATTATTTACCATGTTCCTGGACAGCGTTAAAGTGTAGTGGCTGAATGAGGACGTGCTAAATGCCAAACAGTCTCAGCCTAACAGGAGGCAAATGTCATTTAGAAGGTCAGTGTTCCATAAGTGGAAGTAGGTGTTAAGGTAAACACTATAGGTGATGGGCTTTTAACTTTCCTCTTGACGCTGTCTGTGCAATATCCTCTTACCCTGCGAGTCTGTTCATATTGAACTCGCAACGTGATAGCACAATATCTGCGCTATTTCATTCTGAGCTCTCTGTCTGCTTATATTGCTTATATCTCCCCGTATGCACTCAAAGCATAAACAATTGTTTTAATCTCACCGGCTCTGCTAGCGCTGTTGGTTTACAGAGAATATTTACGCTGAAGGCTCTCCCTCACTGCTGCTGCTGCTGCTGCAGCTGGAATGAAAAGCGAACAATACAGTAGAGGTGGGACTGGATATCATCAGAATGCATCAGTTTATTAACTGAGCTGACCGGCGGAAAAGCCGACAAAACTGCTGCAGCCTCGGCCCCACGCTGAGGTTACTGGGGAAATATAGTATGTTGCTATTCACACCTGAAAGATAAATAAAAAAG
>JAJHUR010086219.1:0-19467 GCA_027495735.1 Lutjanus campechanus | reverse complement strand
ATGCATGTGTGTGTGGTTGTGCATTATTCTCCTTCTGGCTCCTCAAGTGCCTAAATTGATTTCCACCAAGCCGGGCCTTGTAATAGCCTCAGAGAGCTTGTGAATATGGATGAGCAAAACAGGGAAAAAATGAGCATCCTAAAATGGCCGAGGAGGCGGGATGAGATTGTGGGGAATGGTGTGGAGTGTGTGTGTGTGTGTGTGTGGAGTGTGTGCGTGTGTGTGTGTGTGTGTGGAGTGTGTGTGTGTGTGTGTGTGTGTATCTATGTGTGTATTACGCAGACCTGGAATTAAAAACGATCAAAGCCGAGCCCGGAAAGCTATTCAGGTAGATCTGATGATAACCTCCATCTCATAAAAAGATGGGCCTCAGATGAGCAATCATGCTTCTTGACAGCGACAGTGTGAGTGTGCATGAACGTGTGTGTGTGTGTGTGTCTTCACTTATGTGTGTGTGTGTGTGAAGTGTGTGTGAAGAGAGAGGTGACCCCAGGGGCGAAGAGGCTGATTGAAAAATAAGTTAATTTCCAGGCCCGATCGATGGGAGACAGGCGGTCAAATATCACGGGAAATTAAAATGCTCATAGCAGCAGCAGCCCGGCGGAGGCCTGCGCTCAGCCGCTGACCTGCGCTAATTAATTTCTATGTAGTTATCGTTTCATCTCAGGGCTGCGGCCCGTCTCTCACAGGAGGAGAAACGATAAGTTCTCCTCAATTAACTAATTACACTGAGAGGGTGAATTGGCTGCTAATATGAAAGCAGGAGTGAGGATGACGATGGAGTCTGTCTGAATATGAGGGCTGCAACTAATCATTATTTTCATGATTAATCGACAAGTTCTTTCTTCTTTAAAATGTCAGAAAATGTGACAAATGTCAATCAGTGTAGGGCAACCAACCATTATTTTATCTGTTGATCATTTTCTTGATTAATTGAGTTGATCGATGCTTCCCAAAGCTCAAGATGAAGATGAAGAAACCAGAAAATATTCACATTTAAGAAGCTGAAATCAGAGCATTTTGACTTTTTTTTCTTAAAATAATTACTCACACCAGTCAATCAATTATCAAAATAGTTGGCTATTAATTTAATAATCTATTAATGATGGTGCTGACCAACCAAAAACGCTGTTAAAACTTCTCTTTGGGAAACAGTTTCAATAAAATGAAGCAGCAGTAGTTTCACAGTTTGAACATGATGTTTTTTAGATGGCAGGTTAAGCAAAGTGCATCTGTACGAATGTGAAATTAACAATTTAGTTATTTAAGAGATGGAAAAAACGGTATCAGATACTTAAGGTTTCAGTAAAATATTGGTATCAGACATGAAAAACTGGTATCCATCCCTAATTAATAATCGATTAATCACTGCAGCTCTACAGGATCCAGAATCCATTTTTATCACCTTACTTACTTTAATGTACCTGAATTATTTGACTAAATGAAAACACACTTTATATTTTAAAAGTGTTTAATTTTTTTTGTCTTATTTCCCATTTTAAAGCAAATATTTTTAAGTATCTTCAGGATTTAAAATGTAAGATAATAACAATATTAGTGTTCATCCTGCACACAGTTAATTAATTAATCAATTATTTATCTTTAACTAATCATCAAAATGAATCACAAACTATTTTAACATAGTTTTGAGTAAATTTCTTTTATATGAAACAAGGTCTAAATTCTTTTCTTTATTTTTCAGCTTCTTAAATGTGAATATTTTCTGATTTATTAACTCTAACTGTAAGCTGAATATCTTTGGGTTGTGGACAAAACAAGACACTTGAGGATGTCAACTTGGGTTTTGGGAAACACTGATCTAGAGCTACAACAATTAGTTGATTAATCGATTAGGTGTCAACTATTAGATTAATTCTCAACTATTTTGATAATGGTGTGATTGTTTTGCCAAATTCTCTAATTCCAGCTTCTCAAATGTGAATATTTTCTGGTTCCTGATTTTTCTGATTGTCATTTTTCACCATTTTCTGACATTTAATAGAACAAACAACTAATCAATTAATGGGGAAAATAATGGACAGATTAATCAGCAGTGAGAATAATTAGTTGCAGCCCCTCTGCACAGAACTGAATCCACAATAACACACACCTGTATTCTGTCCTCTGGCAGCTCAGTCTTCATGGAGAGCATCTCTCGGGCGTAGACGTCTGGATAGTGAGCTTCATTAAAAGCTTTTTCCAGCTCCTCCAGCTGATAGGAGGTGAAAATGGTTCTGCAGACCAAATAAAGCATGAGAATAAATACACGTTTATAATTTGGATTTCTTCATAAACTAACTTCATATTTTCACATTTGTAATTTGAATCAAGCCGCAAAATTAAAAATTAAAAAAGAGAAACAAAAATGTTCCAGCACTTTGAAATCAAATCTTGTAAAATGAGAAATACTCAATTATTTATTTGACACAACCATAAAGAAATGAAGTAAGAAATAAAAGGACAATTACCAGGGATGAGAACAATTGAACAATTATTGATTAATAAGTCATTAAGAAATCATTTTAATGAGTGTGCTCTGCATGTTATCTGATATTCAAGTATATGTGTTTAATATGTTAATATGTAGACCTTTATGTCTTTATAAGTTTCAGTGCTGTCAGAGAATATGCAATATGTTGCTGTGGAAATAAAGCTCTTTTTAAAAGACGATTAATTGATAATTAATGTTACCAATGTTTGATTAAGGAAATTGCAATTTGCAACCACTACCAAAGGTATACAGAAAAAAAAACAGAAGTAAGCTATTTGATTTTGTTCCTCACACATATTCATTATTTTTTCTAATGAAAAATACAGAAATACTGTATTTAAAGACAGCACAGAGGAAATCACAGTGACTTTATGTAACCTGTTCATTTCTATGAGGAATTTTAGACTAATTAAATATTATTCCACATACACAAAAATGTTATTACAGCAATTTTGGTTGTTTTTTGTTTTGTTTTGGGTTTTTTTTAATCACTGATGATACCAAAGGAAAGCACACTGATATATAAAGGCCTTATGCCACATTGGAACATCTGCCTTAAAAAGCAAACAAAACACAGACAAACAAACAAATATATATAAATTTCCAATAGGCCTAATCTTATTTTCCATTTGTTATGGTTTTTTTTGTTACCTGTGTCGTCTTTTCTTTCGTTTCTTGCTCTGACTCAGGGAGGACTTTGAGAACTTTTGATCACCGGAGGAAAGACTCACATCATCAGAATCTGTGAGGAGACACATTCAGTGAACAACTGGAAATAAATAAATAAATACAAATAAATATACTACCAATAATAATGGAAAATGGTGGTGCTAGCTTTTCAAAAACAAAAGCCTGATTTCTTGATGTAAAATGGGTATTTATGCAGTCATATCGAGTCTTCAGCGCGATTCTGTCCCAAATGATAGAAAAATGATTTAAAAAAACATTCATAACATGATAAAAACGGACTAAATTAAGTTTTAAGAATTACTTTCAGCGAGGCCTCCTCACATTTTTGCAATCATTTCTCCATTTTGAAAAAAAAATGCTTTTCTAAAGTCGCATTTAAAAAGAAAAAAAACATCCTTATTTCTAAATTAATTGAACTAAAATTATTATCATTTGATCCCAGGCTCGAAGCCTTTGACACTTGTGTTGACCTCTGTCATTTTGTGTAAGAAATTCCGGCTCTCCACTCAGTCTCGTTCGTTCAGAATAAAATACATGAACAATAAACTAAAGGATTCCAGGTCATTTATTATTATTCCACATGGTTGGACAACGAAATCTGTGTTCAGTTAGAGTTGTAGTTCCGTCCTGCTCAAACACAAAATAGGCTACAACATAATATACAGATAAGTATTTAAATTCAGAGTGGAATGGGATAAAATATGTGTCCTAATGTGATAAAAGTTGAATTTGAAACATGTTTCCAGAGTTAAGAGGCCTTCTGTATTAGTCAGGCACTGACCGGAGCTGGCGGAGTGCTGTGCGTCATGCTGTGCGTCCATGTGCGTGGCTCTGTGCAGCGGCTGCAGGTGCACATTTTGCGCCTCCGACAGCACCTCCAGAAACGCCGGCTGGCTGTAAAACGAGTGTATTCCCTCCGGTCCCAGCAAACCCATCCCGACCCCGAGCCCCCCGTGTCCGAGCGCCGACCTGGCGGCCAGGACGTGCGCCCTGTGCGGCAGAGCCTCCAGCGGCCGCCGCGGTGCCGCCACCTGCGGCTCCTTGTTGAGGCCGAGCAGCTCCTGGATCCCGAAGCCGGTGCGCCGGTGCACCGTGGGGGCCATCTTCCAGACCGGAGGCTGGTGCTGGTGCTGGTGGGACCCCCCATGGTTCACGCTGGTCTGTGAGGCCGGTTTCTGTTTATTCTCAGTGTCTGAAAGCACAACTCCCTCCTTCCCCGTCATGGTGGCGTGTTTCCACTTTATGTTTTAGTTCCTAGTGCAAAGAGCTCCGTCAGTGATGCTCCGTCTGTATCTCCTGCCTGCCCGCCTCTCCTCTCTGCTGCGCCTTTTATCCGACGGGCAACAGGCGGCAGCCAATCACAGGAGGGCACAGACTCCACACTGAACTTTGCATCAGCTCCATGAAGCTTCATTAAAGCAGATTACTCAATTTAATTGTGTCAAAATACCCGGAATATTTACATGTTTGCCAAGAAACTGCTGAACATGTGACAAATAATGAAAAGTGGAATCACCATCAGTTTTGCACAGAAAAAGCTTCACTTTGATGCCATAAAGTCGCATTTAAGTCACGGTTCAGCGCATAAAAACTGGAAATACCAAGAACTAGACTGCAGCAGTTGTCAGCTATTAAATTGCCAACTACTTTGATAATCAATTAATCGAGTTGAGTATTTTTTTAAGAATAAAAAAAACTTAAATTAACTGATTCCAGATTCTTAAACGTAACATTGTACCACTTAATAACAATACACTGAATATCTTTGGTCTGTGGGTAAAAAAAAAGACATTTAATGGGCTTTGCAAAACTGATTAACATTTTTCACCGTTTTCTGACATTTTAATGGAGAAAATAACTGACAGATTAACTGATGTAGAAAATAGTTTGTTGCAGAGCTTCAGAGGCTCCTTGCTGAGTTTGGTGAGTGTTTTGGTCAAAAACATACAAAAGGTGGTGAGAGTGCTTTTAAAGTTAATTAGCAAAAACTGGACTTAATACTGTTTCACTGTAACTTCTGTCACTGATCATTTTGATCCAGGCTCGTCAAACGGATCTAATCAGTCAGGTAAATCGAAGAAAATCAGCTTAATTTGCTGCATGTTTGTTCTCATTCGTTGAAATTTAGTTGTAACTTTAGTTGTACACTTCTTGTAAGGTTCATGTTTTATTTCAGCTAGAAGTAAAAAGCTACTAAAACACAATTTAATTTCATTAAACAAGTCGTCTCATTTCATTAGTCTCATTTATAATTTCTGCCCTTAAAAAGCACCAAAATGCATCTATTGTGACAAAGGCAGCTATAATGCTGCACTGAAAAAAGAAATGGTGGACCAACTTAGAAAAAACGACTTCACTTAGTAACACAAATAAATTCGCGTTGTTTCAGATCATTTTCAATGCAAATTTGTAGATTTAACTTTTTGACTAAACATTTTTATTAGTGTACAACCACACTGAAAAGGGTTTAGTCACTCAAAAATTTACTAAAAGAAAATAATAAATCAAGTTTTTCCAAATAATTTTAAAAGCTCTTATTTAAATTGATAACTTGATTGGAAAAACACGCAATACATTTGTGAACAATTCTCTATTTTTCAGTGTAAAAAAACTTACCACTGAACCAACTTTACAAAAATACTTTAACTGGTGACACGTAAATCAATAAAGTTTTTCAAATCAAGTTATTCACGACTGATATAAAAAATGACTTTTGAAAGTTTTTTTTTCTTTAAGATGGTCCAACAATTCTCTTGTTTGAGTGCAATTTAAAAGATGAATAATCTGATTATTACACCTCAGTGTTTTTAACTCTTCTTTCTGTATTTTATTATTAAAATAAATATTAGACGCCATCAATTAAAAAAAAAACCTCACTAGACACAGTCACGTGGGAACAGGAGCTATAAAAAAAAAGATTTTCAGTGGTCAAATTAAAGGAAACACTAATAAACTCCCGTAAAGCCAATTTCTCCATCAGTTAATTAATCAATTCAGGTTCTGATTAGGAGACAACAAGCTGATTGATCCGTTAGCAGACTGGAGCTCTAACGTCCCACATTACCCACACCGTCATTTGCATATTGTAATTAGGTTTAAACGTTTTGTCTTTGGTGGCGGTCTGCTCATCTGTTGATCGGTTATTAAGCGTTTTTTTTTTAATTCTTTGACGGGTCACACGAGAAACAACAATATCCCAGTTCAGGGTATTTAGGGCACAACAGGGTGGCAATTAAACGCGAGACAAACAGAGGAGCAAACAGATTTATTTACCTCCTGAGAGTCTGAGATCTGATATCAAACACAAAAAGCTGTGAATGTTCGAGCGCATAAATCGGATTTTGAAAGTGAGAGCGAAGACATTTGGGATGTCTGTCAGGGGAAATCATCCGCAGCTTCTCTTCACACTCATTTATCACAGTAGGCTGCGATAATAAACCTGCAGCTCAAATTCAAACGCACTGAATTGTGAAATGAGGTGAAAATACTCTCATATTCCCTCTGTTTCCACAAACCTAATCCTCCCTAATCAGCTATTATTCAATTATTGCGCCGTTTCAATCGTTCGGAGATAATTTGCGGCACGCTTTTGGACATCTGGACGGATAATTACGCGCAGAGGAGAGTTTATGGAGATGAGCGGACGCGCACGATGGAAGCGCAGATAGCGGTGTTATCAGCGGGACATGTGGTGATGAATAAATAAATACATAGGTGGGGTCCGGGGGGAGAGTTTGGCAGCGGTGCGTCAGGCTGTCAGTGACGGTCAAACCCACCGCAGATTTAATGCTGCTGGTTTGTAATCTGCGGTGTGATCAAGAGATGCAGCATCACTCCGCTGCGCTTTATTTCCCTGCAGGAAAACATACAGGCCTCGATTTAAGATGGGTAAAATAGGGGAGACCAGGGGCAGTTGTAACATTTTTTACATTTTGTGCAATACTGTTTTTTTCACTTGTCATGTAAAATATTACATTTAATATCATATTATGTTCATTATCATGTGCCAATATTACTTTTAATGTCATTGCCAATACCACTTTTCTATTTTAGTTTATTTTAGCAGACTTATATTGAGGCACTGATGTTTTTTTTACGCTTCATAGTTTATATTTCACTTATATTCAATGCTCTGTAAAGGATGATGTAAAGTGAGATTTTTTCCCACAATAATGATCTGCTAACTGTACGTTATCCCGCTTATAACATTGTTACTTACAAAAATATTAATTTTAAATGATTTAAGCGATTTAACAAATTGCTCCTCTGATCAGATCTGTGTCCATAGCAACAGTCTGTTATACAGAAATAACAGACCTTGACCAGAATTGAGTATTTAACAAACCCATTGATAAACTGCTTTATTCTCATGTTACTGTAATTCTGGAGCAATCTGGCACAAGATTTTCCTTCATGATTAATAAACTTCTATCTTATCTCGTCTTATCTGGGGGATTTTTAATCAAAAATCGATTGTAATGAGCTTTGAGGGTTTTAAAAGACTTTTTTTTTTCATCATACCTGTTGTGCTGTTTATCAGTGGGTCCCAGAGACTGGGTCGCGGCCCACAGGTGGGTCACACGAGAAGAGGATTATGGAAGAAATTTTTTGCCAATAAAGATTTAGATCTGCAGTGCACCTTTTATAAAGCATTCAAAATGTGTATCGTTTTAGTGATGAGAGCAAACGATGAGTCTGTTAATTCAGTCTAAATGCACTTATTTCTCATTATTTAATAAGTGTATAGAGTATATTTTCAATAACGAGAGTCAAGATAACAGAAGCTGATGCAGAAAAGGCAGAAAGGAACATTCATTTATACGCAAATTAACTCTTCCCAAGATTTATTGATCAGACATATTGTGAATTGGATCATGATGGTTTGTCATTTTTAAAAATTAAGTCTGCAGGAAGAAAGTTTGGCAAACACTGATTCAGATTATTTTGGTGTTAGTTGCTGAGTATATATGTCTGCATTCCCTCCAATATAATGGGACTTAATAGCACTCAGCTTGTGGGGCTCAAAGCACCAAAAAAAGAACTCAACAGCAACGTCTCAATGTCAGAAAATTATGACCCGGTTACTCAAGATAATCCACAGACTTTGTAGTGAGCAGTTCCATGTTCTTTCTAGTAGACAGATAGGTAGATTACTGCAGAATTAAACCTTTTCCGTATTATTAATTAATACACGTTTTCTGAGAATTTGTGTGAGCAGCAGTTTCTACAGTTCAAGAACGAGAGAGGTGAAGTCTAGTTTTGCCACCTGATCAGATATTGCTTGTAGGGGCATCACAGGGAAGAAGATGTTTTGTTTGTAAATAACCATAGCTGGTTGTTTATGCTAAAATTAGATTTGTTTCCAGTGTATTGTTGTGTTTTTTCATTTTTTAAAACTTTGTATGTAACATGAAGAAAGTAGCTAATTAAATGTTTGTTAAATGTTTGAAAAGTTGGCTCACAAACTATTTCTAAAAAGAGGAAAATGTTAAATTTATAAATGGGTAATGTATTCAGGAGATACAGAGTGTAAATTGGAAAATAAGTCATATTAATTTTAGCCGCGATACATTACAGAATAACAATTCATTAATCTTTCAGAATATTATGTGCTTGCCCATTTAAGGGTTAAAACATTGCTTTAGTAAACAATTAAGGCAACTTGAGTCCGAGTAGATTAAAATCAAGTCTTGGAAAAAAAAGAAAACAAAAGAAAAGAAAGCAATAAAAATGTAAAATAATTAAATATCACATGGTCCAGATGTTAAAGAACTAGAGAGAATGACAGAAAGAGGATTGAAGCGACTTAAATTACCTTCAGCATCTCATGAGAAGCTATTAGAGAGACATTTCATTAGAGGTGAATGAAGAGATCAATGCCACACCAATAGATATGCTAATGAGGTTTCTACATTACACACTCATGCCAGTGACGTCCATGAATCACGTCCTTCCACTCAGATCGGGAGGACACAGCCAGAAACACATTTTTGCATCACAATAAGCATCACATCTCGCCGTGTCTGAACACAAACCATCTCAGTTCAAGGTTCATCACTGGATCATTAACAAACGGTCCAGAAAAATACAAAACCTGAACTCAACACTGAGCATGACGAGGGAGGAGAGCACAAAGAAAATGATCCACAGATTCACAAAACCATGAATATTTACCTACTGTAGATATTACCTGCAAAACAATGGCTGTAAATATTTTAATGGGAATGGTCAACTTTGTAAAAAAAAAAAATCAATTTTTAGATCTTGTTTGAAAACGTACATTTAATTTGTTCGCACATTAATAAATTGCTGTGCTTGTTGCAATTAAGTCTGAGCCTGACAAATAATTCAAGAATTCATATGCTAATTATGACACACAGATCTAAGAAGATGAAATTAGATTTTATATTTTTATAGAAGGCCATTTTTGGCTGCAATTATTTTCTATTTTCCTCTGAGACTTTTTGTTTCTCGGATTTGGCCACAGATGTACCACACACATTTTAGAAGTTAAAATATTAAAAGATTTTTTTCCCATTTTAGCGTGGACTACGCGTTTTTGTGGACGGAAAAATATCACTTTAGGTCAACAACAATAACTGAAAATTAAAATGTTTTTTTTTTTTTAAAAGGAGTCATTAATTTCTGGGTTGTTGTTTTTTGTCAAAGCCACAGGGAGTCACTGGAGAGGGAGCAAAAGAGCCGCACGCAGCTCTGGAGCCACAGGTTTCTGACCCCTGGTGTCTTTACTTAATGTTTATTGTCTTACTTATACTTTTGTTACTTATATTTTTGTGTTATGTCTCAGTGTGGTTATGGGACATTTTAGTTTTGTTTTATGCAATATCACCAAAGCATCTCCCTGTCAGATACCTTAAAACAAACAAAATAGCACAACAAAATATGTGAATTTTGATATTTTATTAAGAACAGCAAGCAGAATTTCTTTGACTGTTTAATTCTGTGTCCTTTGTCCTGTCAGGTTTATAATTCTATTTTTTTTTTTTTTTTAAGATTTGCTGCTTGAACGTCCCCCAATATTGGCTACAGTGACATTACTGCACATGTGGAAAAGAAACTGAAAGCAGCCCCACTAATCATTCAAGTAAACCAGTAAATTGAAGTGGATGAAACCTGCAGAAACTTTGTTCTAAATGATGTTAAGCAGTGTGAGCTTTCCAGGTGATTTCTTACTGTAATCTAAAGGGACAGACTACCCTAAAATAAAAGCAGTTATTGGCCGTAGAGATGGAAATTAAACGTCTCTGAAGGACACTCACACACCCCAAACCAATGCTAATGTGTTGTTTTCTATATCACTATGGGTTTGAACGCTGGTTTGCGGATGTGTCTCATGCTGGCTGGTGGCTTGTAGGGTCTGAAGGGGGGCTGGCCTCCGTAGGGTTTGGGCAAGGGGAGCAGGTCATCCGGGGGGATGTACGTATTATAACGGAATTCGGCTTCTGTGTACCCTCCTCCAGGCAACAGGTTCCTTCTCTCCTCTTCAGCCAGCCTCTCTCTTTCCTCTTTGGCCCTCTGTCTCATCTTCTTGTCTCGGACTCTCCTCCTCCACGCTTCCTCTAGCTCAGGGTATGGTGACAGGTCTTCTCCTGCTGTACTGCAGTCATGATTAAAGTTTTCTCTGTGTTTCTGGACTCCCCTCACCAGATCTTCAGACATCTGGAGTGTGTTAGCTGTCTGCAGTGTGTATCCATCTTTCTCTACTGGAGAATCAGGTGGAGCAGCAGGTAGCAACTCAGTTGAACTTCTAATAGGTGAGATGTCCCTCAGCTCATCGGGAGGATAAGTATCCACTGTGACGACCACCTCCGCATTACAAGGAATATCATGTCCAACAGGTCTGAGTCTCCGTTCGCGAACAGATGACACAGGTCTTTGTCTGGAGCATGCTGGGGGTTGAGGTGGAGGGCAGGTGTCCTGCTGGACTGGGAGTCTGAGTCTCTCCAGCACAGCATTGGTGCGTGCTTTGTGTGCTGCACAAAGCCGCTTTGACTGACGGATCAGAGCCTCCGTCTCAGTCCTCTGGATGTACAGGATCCTGGCCGGACTGCTGTAGACATCAGGTCTCTTCCGTCTCAGGTGGTTCTGTCACAAAAAACAAAAACAAAAAAGAGAGTCATTTCACAGTGAAGTTCAAATAAAAATACTGTATTTCACAAGTGCTTTGACTATGTTTTCACAACCGTTTCAAGGTATTAAATTGATTAAATTCTTAACAGAACAGAAATTTTGATCTTACAGAACATGCTAAACACTAAATTGTAGGTATGTAACGATACCAAAAACTCAAGGTATGATAATACAAAAATATATCAAATAAAATAAATATATACATAATTTCATTGTGACAATGTGATATTTAATATATTGTTTCATCCCTTCTAGATTGCAATTCTCTGAATAAGGAGAAAAAAAAATCACAATTTTGAAGCCAAAACTGAATGGACTGAAAACAGGGTCTGAGCAAATATAAAATACTGTTTTAGACCAATAAAAACATCCTGAAATCTGTTAAACAATCAGATACTCTGTATGTATCTCTGAAAAACAGTCAGATATTACCAACAGAAAGTTTTGAGGATAAAACGGTTATACTTACATTGTCAAGATTGTTAAACCTCATCTTTGTCCCGAATCCATGGAAGTTATTTGTCGCCATTTGAAGTTTTACTAAATTTCACTATCACATAAGAAAAAAACAAGCATTTTCACTTCACCAGATGAGTCTGTGTCTGCATGGTTCTTTGGCTATGATGTGTACAAGTTGATGTCACAGTGACACCATGGTGCATAAATTTGAACTATGGGTTCCAATTCTTCACGTAAGGAAATGTCTGAATTTTAAATAAAAACAAATAATTCATAATACAATTCATAGTGTACAATAATGAACATTAAAATTGAAAATATTTAACATCATTGAGAGTAAATGAATCTGTTTGTATCATGTGTCAATCTGTCTTTTTGGATGCATGAGAGAAGAGGAATGGTGTGTTACCTGCAAGACTGAAGGCATGAACAATCCCACAATGCATCACAGCACTTTACAAGGCAGTTCTGGGTCCTGGCAGAGGCTGCATTTGTCCTTTTGTACAGGCTATCTGGCTGGACAGAGACAGAACACTTCATGTCTATCAAATTTATTTATACTAATTTCTCACCTAGTTAAGGAAAACCAGATGAGAGATGAAGGTGGTGGCTATGATAATGGCAGCATTAATGGGAAAAGCTTGCAATTTATATTACAATAAACACCAACAAAACATCCACATCTCAACTCTCTAACAATCATCATCATGCCTTGACAAGCCTGTTTCTGGAACTTTACACACATGGATTCATCCACACCTATGTGTATTTCTTGGTATGGTTTAATTTAATAAACCATTAATTAATCAAGAGCAGGATCAGCCTAAGTTGTCTGACAGTGTAAATATTATTTTGGATGTTCATGTTTGGACCAGTGTGAAATAGGTCACGTCTGACCAGTAACAGTGACAGTGGTGGGAGAGGCAGTGAACAAACACAAAAGCCAAGATTGCAGCTTCGCTTTAGAGCATAGCACTGGTCTCTCTGTCTCTCTCTCACACACACACACCAAGACCATCATACAGCAAGCTAGGCTACATTATAACTTTGCAATGATTGCTTTTCACCAAAGCAATTGCTCACCAAAACGGCGAACAGTATGACACACCCATGTAAACATCACTATTATCTTGCTGAGGAAACATTAACCATACTTTCTCACACACCCAGAAGTTATCAACCAAGACATGGATGAAGAGTAAGGGACTGTGATGCATGATGAGGGGAACAGTGAGTGGATTGCAAATGAAATGATACCTGAACAGGAGACGTATCCTCTTCTATAGAGTCAGAGACATGCCTCTTGCTCCTCTTTGCCTAACAAGAGTACAGGACAGTTTTCTCAGTCACTTTAATCATCTCAATACTTCTTTACTTCTCCTGTCAAATTCGTTGGACCTTTACTTTAGCTGACAACATTAACACATACAAATACTACCAGCACAAAGTAGCGTTAGTTAGTTAGCTGCTAACTAATTAGCATATATTTGAATGTAGTTTGCTGCTAGCTAACTAATTACATTCAAATAGATGCTAATTTCGCTAGTATGCTAAGCGCTAATTAGCGCATTAGCTCATTTCCCTAGCGCGCTAATGGGCTGATTAGCAATTAGCATCTCACCGTAACACACTACATCTAAATGAAGCCGTACAAAAATACACATAGGAGGAGTATTTACCCTCTGCAGGCCGCAGGATGTCTGACCATGATTCTTCTCCAGTCTCCACTCAGTGGCCTTATCCGACGGTCACTGTACTCCTCTGTTTTGTTAAGAAGCCCGTCACCATGGCTTCACTCTACGAATTCGACTTTAAGTCCCGCCCCCTCTACCTCTCCGATTGGATGACAAGTGTGATACAACCAATGAAATTGACAAAATGTCAAGATTGACACCTCATGCTATCTAGTGTATTAGGCTGCGAGCTGATACCACTTTTCCAGTGAGTGACCTACATAAAGAATGGCATGAAATTCAAATAGTTTGTTCAGTTTAACTGTAACTACTTTCTATCGTTGGGTGTACGTCAATTATTTCTGTCTCGTTGATGCATATTGTTGGTTAAACTTTTGCACAAATTAAGAACTTTTAAAAAGTCACGTCATCGTCCTCATAGCAAGGGGTGGGGGAGGGGCGTGGCCATGGTGTGGTGTGCATCTTTTAAGGTCTCGCCATGAAACCGGAAGTTGCTATAACTTAAGTTTAAATGATCCGATCGTTATCCGAATAGTTCTGCCCTGAACACATCTACATGACCACAGATATCTATAGTAACGCCTTTACTATAGATATCTATGTACATGACAATATACTGCAATAGTCATAGCGCCACCGACTGGCAACAGGAAATTACATGTTCTAAACTCTGACATGCGCCTCCAAGCAGGTTAGCCATATCCAACTCAAATCTGGCCTTAAGACCATTGTAATGCTATATGGCGAAGATCTTGACGTATCGTTAAAGGGTGTTGCCATGATGGCACAGTGAACGTCATTGTGTCGCCAAAACACAGGAAGTTGCATTAACTTCTGTTTACTTGGTCGAATCTGCCTGAATCTGCAGTCTTCGCTAGTGCTGCAGGCTAAGTTAATATGACTGAGCATTATTATCGGACATTTTGATCCTCTTTAAATACATTTTACCAGATAAAACCGGCAAACTATAAACTATAAACTACACAAACAGGACCACTAACTTTATGGAGATAAAGTAGACTTCTTTACTTATTGGTAGCCTACTATAAGTAAGTAATCCAATATTATAGTTTTTATCAAAAGTATCAAATGATGCATGATTTCTATCTTATCTTATCTTAATAAATAAAATATTTGCAGTTGTAAGAGTCCAGGTCAGTGTTGAGTTTTTCTGAACCAGCTCTGTCTGTCTGATCCATCTTTGTCTTTGTTCGAGGCTCCAGAAATGGCTCCTCTAATCTAGCTAATTGCCGTTTCCCAGAGCTCGGCGTTTAAGAAGAAGAGCCAGGTCACCAAGCAGCCGTTGATCAAAACATCCTATTAAGTAGAAGAAACAAAAGGCTCTCACAATCCGAACAATGTGCCACTGGTGATTCAACAGTTTGCTCTGCGGGCACAAAGCATTAATTAGGGCAATAACTTCATGCCACTGCCGTTCTATAGTCTCCATTTCTGTATGAGTGCATCTATTTGTGCTCTGAAGTTTGTCGGGGACTCTGACTTGCCGAGTGTGCCGCATTCCCCTGTCCCATGTGCAGATGTGTTATTGGCGTAATGAGCAAAATACTTTGGGAAACGTGGGAGAGAGGGCCCCCAACTCCAAAACTTTCTTGACAAAATAATATACCTCATTGTGGTTACTCCTAACGAGAATTGACATAATTACTTGGGCCCATTTCTTGTCTAATTAGCACACTTCCACAGCGGACTAGCGGTTGGGCAGGAGAAGGGAATCGGACAGGCATGGCAGCAGCAACACAAAAAGGGGCCTCTGGTTTCAGCGTAATTAGGTGAGACAATGCCCCTGACTGTTTTGAGCCATGGCAGCGGCTCAGAGCTGGGGCCGAGCAGGCGAGCGGACTCCCCGAGACCCTAATAAGCCCCTAATTGTCTTTTTTTGATTCACATGGGCAGCACCAGACATGAAGACTGCCTATTCTTGGTCTCCTGCAGAGAGCGAATTTGAGTCGACTCATTCAGGACCTTCACTGCCGGGCCTTCACACTGCAGACAAGTCGTGTTAACCTCCTGTGACAGCGTCCCAAACCTGCAGCAGCTGCCAACGTGTGGAAAACAGACGCGGGACTCAGGAGCAGACATGTTTCTGTAAAGAGAGCCATGAGGTGCATCAAAAATGTCTTTATATTGTCTTCTGAGTTAATGGATGCCAAGAAACATGAAGTTAATATATTTAACAGAAAAAAACTCTTTAAAGCCAATAGAAACCAAAATCCACAGTAGTCTAACTATACAGGGTGTCCACAAAGTCTCTTTACAATTTAAAAAAAATGTATTACAAAAGCAATTGATGAGATATGTTAATCAGATTTGTTCTATGTACTCAGTGGTTATCAAAGTTTTTAATCACATTGCATTTGTGTATTTCAGGTACCCTGTTGATGAAATAGATTCTGTTAAATAAACCCCTAAAAAATGGATACTCCTCAAGAAAAGGCACAATGTGTATCATGGTTTACTGAAACAAAATCGGATACGCAGACTCAGTGAAACTACAGGATTAAGTATGGAAGACATCCACCGTCACGTCCGTCAATTCGTGCAAAAGATCACTGATGCCATTGCCACCATTGATGAGGCTATGCTACAGCGAACGTGGCAAGAAATTGACTACCGTCTTGATGTGCTTCATGCAACTAAAGCTGGGGACACACTACATGATTTTCACAGTCTTTGCAGATTTTGAAAAGACTTGGAGCACACACTACACGACTGGCTTCAGCAGATTCTTTTAAAGACTGGGGATCCCACATTTAAGGACTGTAGCAGATGAGGGATCACACACTCCATGACTGCATCCAGAGTCGGCTCAAAAAATTCAAACTTGTTTGAATTACGGCGACTGAAGTCGGGCGGAGTCTGTTGACCTCACACACTTGCTAATTCCAGTCTGTACCACATCACACACTAACAGATTCTGTGCTGACTTGCCATGACGACTGTCCCCAACTAGAGCTGACTGGCGCAGACTAGCCCCAACTGCAAATCATGGGTAAAATCTGGCCAAAAATCTTGTAGTGTGTCCCCAGCTTAATGGTGCCCATATAGAGGTGTATTAAATGAGGCAAACAACATCAATATCTACTTTTCATTTTGTAATAATTTCCAAAGATTTGTCTATTCATTTGCTTTTGTAATAAATTTGTGAAGTTGGACTTTATGGACACCCTGTATAATTTAGGGTCATATGTACACACCCTCAAAGTAATTCTGAATCACCTAAATCTATTCATGTAGTAGTGGCTATGTAGTGACGAGGAGGAATTGTGCAGTCAATGTGTGGTTTATGTACAACTAAAGACAGACTTTGACTATGACTGTCTTTGACTACTTGTTATATCCAGGAGTGGAAGGAACTAATTGCAAATAATAGGTTTTTTGGGGTACTTGTACTTCTATGACTAGATTTTCAAGTCTGTACCTTTACTTATACTTAAGTATGCATTACAAGATTTAATCTACTTAGTTACTTTTGAGTCCATAGTTGAGTACTGAGTACAACTTGAATTAATATCCAAACCTTTTGTCTGCATTTTAGTAGCCAATCAGGTGATCTGATTACAAACAGGCCAATGAGAACAAAGACACGCAACGGATAAACAAAACAAAACGCTGTGATAACACTCATTTGGAGTAGGGATGTTAATGATTAATCATTAATCGATTAGATGCTGTTAAGAATTTAACCAATTAAAAATGTAATCATGGATATTTACATTATATTTTGACATTTCTTGAATAAGAATAAGTTAAACTTGGACTTAAAATTAGGAAAAAAAGAAAAACCCCAAACGTGTTTTGTGTCTTATGAATTATTGATTAATCGATTGTTAGCATTTTCAACTATTGGTTAAGGAAAACGCACAAAATTTGCAGCCCACGTTTGGTGACTGTGACATCAACAGTTAAAAGTAACTAATACTCAATGTACTTTTTGAGATGAGTACTTTGTACTTTTACTTTTACATCTGCCTTTTAGTAGCCAATCAGATGATCTGATTGCAAACAAGCCAATGAAAATCAGGACATACAAATGAAAAACAAAACACTGCAGCAGCAGCAGCAGCAGATCTGGAGTAAAGGTTTTACCGAATAATGATTAATCATTAATCACTTTATCACCATTAAGAATTTAACCAATTAAAAATGTATTGATGGATATTTAATCAATAGTCATGGACAAAGTCACCGCACTTCATCTGACTTTGTTTTGTCGGGCAGAGACGTTTGCTGAACACGGAAACGAAGTTCTCCGTTTGTGCCCTTTGACAATTCATTTGTCTATGAAGATTCTTTGTCAATTCTTTGATTGTTAGCATTTTCAAATATTTGTTGAGGAAAATGCACAAAGTTTGCAGCCCTGGTTTGCAGCGGTGAGTGTGATACTGAGCAGAATAGAGTTTGGGGAAATTCAGACTGAAGATTTGGAGAAACAAACTTTTTCCCTGGCAGTTTGGCAGACACTAAGTCAGCCAGTCACTGAACTCAAACTCCAGAGTGTGTATTTTCAGAGCAGTGTGCTTTTATTTTCAGGATAACAGGCTGAACTTTACATCAACTGACAGAATTATAAACAGCTGATCAACTCGTCGTCCTCACTTGTTATTGTCAACTGACCATATTGTGTTTGTCCTCCTGCAGTGTTTCACTTCGCTCCCCGAGTCTTGGGAGGAGGCAGCGGGAGGAGACAACTCACTTCAACCATCGGTCAAATCTAAACTTAATCTGCCACACCCACACAGTACTGAGAAATGGTCTAACATTTTAAACAAAACATTAAAGGAGCAATATGTTATAATTGCAGGTCCAAAAAAGTAAAGTACAGCCTAAATTTCAGCCTGTTATCCTGAATATAAAAGCCCACTGCTCTGAAAATACACACTCTGGAGTTTGAGTTCAGCGACTGACTGCCTGCCAGACTCCATTAACTTATTGCTCAGATGTTATAACCATCTACTCCTTCTAAAAGATTATTACTGATTTGCTAAGACTCATAAACAGACACACTAATTTGGCAAACATTCAGCATTAATTTGAACTCTAAAAAAACAAACAAACGAATAACACAAGTTACCGACCAGAATAGAAATTTCAAAGGAGGACATTGCATCTGCAGTGTTGTTATAAGAGAAGCCAGTATTTCAACTTAGGTTGTTTCCTTAATCTCTGATGACATATTATGGTCATTTTATGATTTGTTACGGTAAATATATCACAGGTTTCCCCTTCAAGCTGTACACATGTATTCCACCAAAGCCAAATGTCCTGTCTTGTAATGTTCAGCGAAAGTGGAAAATAATCTATCTGCTCTGTGATTCAGAACCACTTTAAAATGTAATCCTTGGCCCATGCTACACACACTCATGAAAATGGGCCTGTAGCACAAGCAGACAAACAAACAGCACAGAAAACATAAACTTTTCAACTGTTATTTATTTTCTCTTCTTAGCCAGAACTGAAGTCATTATTATCTGAGCTTCACTTTCCTTTTTTCTTGCAGCTAAAGAAAACCTTGAACCACAAGCAGCTGAGCTCTACAGGCTGCATGTCATCACTGTAGGGTGAGTGTGTTTAACCAAACACACACACACACACACACACACACACACACACAGAGGTCCATATGTTTGAGGCCACTTCTAATGGCAGGTGGTGCCCAGAAAACTCAATATTTCATAATTCGCTCTCTTTAACCTCCCCTGCAGTCAAAGCCTCTCCGCTCAGAGGAACGTCAATTCGATGTGCCCTCACTCCTTTAATTAGCTGTCAATTAGTGCAAATGAATCAACTCTTCGCCTAATTAAGCAATGCCACCAGGCAGCTCCCATATACAGGCCATTGTGTGAGCGGCATGAGAAAACCACAGCTAGCAAACTCGTTTTGGATCAGGAGTGCAACTTAACAATCACACTGACACACTGTGTTCAGGGACCTGTGTGTGTGTGTGTGTGTGTGTGTGTGTGT
>JAJHUR010086218.1:0-22529 GCA_027495735.1 Lutjanus campechanus | reverse complement strand
TATATCATTACAGATTAACATGCAAAGTGAAGCTTTTGATCATCATGAATTATTTGGCTCTTCTCGTTAAAATATATGTAACATACTGTGGCCCCAATAAAGTGGTGCAACAAGTAAACACAGCATATATAATACTGTATACCTGAAAAAGAAATTATACATCTATTTTTAAACTTAAAGGTACATTTGAATGGGAATACTGATGTTGAATGTATTAAAATACCACCTTATACTGAATGTATACATATATAGTCTGAGGATGTAATAAAACCAAAAACTCAAGGTTTGATAATGTCACACTAAGTTTAAGTCTATGAGGTGATATTTACTGAAATATTAAAAAACAAAAAATGACAGCTTCATTCAATCTTCATTAAATAATACATCGAGTGTGTAGAGATTTATTTGTTTCTATGAAATTAGTTTTCCCTTTTAAGTTAAAGTGCACTGAGACATTTTCTTTAATAGCAATATTGTGATATATTGTTACATCTCTAATAATAATCTAGACAGAGTGAAAAATAAATTATTTATGTATCTTTAAAGTTACTTAAAGGAACATTTTAATGGGAATATTGGTGTTAAAGTGATTCCAGTGCCAACGTATCCTCCATGTTGTTAAAAACTGAAAAATGTGTCAAACGTTTATGGCTTTGTGACTTATTATTTACTCATGATGGGAATTTTAAAAAAAAAGAAGTTTTCTTTTGTTTTCTCAACACAAACGATCAAACCGGACATGGTCTCATTAAAAAAGCAGAACACAAACCACTTTCATTGAGCTGAAGAACAGGACAACAAATTGATGAAGCTGCAGATAAACAGAAGCTCTCCTCTCACAGTCAAACGTGTTAATCTGTGTTGGGCTTCCTCTGATTAGCTGATTCCCCTGTGGAGCGACAGGAGTCTCCAGGTGAACAGAGAACAGCTGATTAGCGTGTGATGAAGAGGAAAAAAAGGTCAAAAACTGTGCATTGATCCATCCTGAAGCCTTCTTCTTACTGATGCACGCTTCGTGTAAACAGGCACGACTGGTGTTTGTAGGATGTAAAGACCACATTTAAAGTCAATTCTTCAACTTCTCCTGTACAATATCACATTTAATACAATATTAAATTACAATACTAATCTTCTATTATTAATATCATGCTTTAATATCCTGTGCAATATTAGTTTTTATTATTTTCATTATTATTATTATCATGTACAATATTATGTTTAATATAATGTGTAATTTTACCTTCATTATCTGGTGTAATATAACTAATTATTACTTTCAGCGTCATTGTCGATACCATCCATCAATTGTACATAATCACTTATCCTTGACAGGTTGTTATATACACTATATTTCATATTTCATTTTATATTTGATATTCTATTGTTGTTATTCTTATGTTGCTGTAATTTTGGGGCAATCTTTGGCACAAGCATTTCCTTCAGGATTTATTAATTATCTTTTCTTATCTTATTTCACCTTATCTCTCTGCAGGTATCGTATCAGTGCTGGGGAACGGCACAGTGTTGTTAGTTTACTGTAGGAAAAGAAAGAAGCTCAGACCTCCAGAGCTCATGACCATAAACCTGGCTCTCTGCGATTTCAGCTTCAGCCTCTTGGGTGCGCCATTTTTCATCATTTCCAGGTACAGAAGAACACTTTGTCATCAGCCAATAAGCAGCCAGGCAGGACTTCAGTGTGGTGATGACACCGTGATTATAATACTAACAAACAACATCAGCATCATTAGTCAGAAACAGATGGAGATGATCCATTAATCTGCAGGACTAACGCCCAGTTCTCTCCCTCTGTCAGCCTGTGTCACGCCTGGGTGTTTGGGGACACCGGGTGCCTTTGGTACGGCATCCAAGGCTTTGTGTTTGGCATCGGCTCTCTGCTCACCACCTGTCTCATCTCTGTGGACCGCTGCCTCAAGATCTGCTGCCTAAGATACGGCAAGTCTGACATCTTCTTTGAGCACAGACTTAAAGGGAGAGTTCACCTCAAAATCAACAGTACATATTTTTACTCTAACCTGTTAGTGATATTAACTGATGAACTCAGCTGCCCCAGTGTTTGAAAAAATGGGGTAAAACTGCCCTCATGGATCCTCTTGTAGCACATGAAACATGATAAATGCCATCTGAAGTGGCACCATTATTCAAGATAATGTGATAAAGTGCCCCCTGGGGTGTCCGTCCAGTCAGTGGATGAAACACACAACCTTTGGCATGCTGTAGCCTGGTAGAACTTTCAATTAAGGTTCCACTTGGAACCCTTTCAGAGAGTTACAACCCAACATAAAGGGTTAAACCTACAACCATCTGTGAAAGGTTCCACCCAGAATCGCCTACGAGAGGGTCTACCTCTGGTGGTTCTATCCAGAACATTTCTACCGGGAACCTTTTTATATTTCAAAAGATTTATCCAGAACACACCCAGGGGGTTCTACTTAGAACACTTGGTACAAAGAACCCTTGATGAACCCTTGATGAAAAGATTTCAACTTTGAAGAACTCTTTCTTCCAAAAAGGGTTCTATAGATGAAAGCTGTTCTTAATGGAGGTCATACAAAAGAACCCTTGACAAACCCTGTCTTCAAAAAAGGGTTCTTCAGAAGCAAGTGGTTCTGTTTTTCAAATGTATTTGGTGCTTTGAGCACCACAGGCCGAGTGTCATCCTAAGTTCCACTACATTGGACAGAAGGGAGACATCTTTACAGCTGATGTCTCCAAAACTCAGCAGCTCACAACAAAAACTGTTTCTACAGCCCAGAGCAAAAAGTATTGTCTATAGTAATTTTGATTTAGGGTGAACTGTCCCTTTAAGGCGTGACTGCGCTCTAAAATCCATCTGACTCTTCCTGCATGAATTTCTCTCTTTCAAGGCCACACAGGTTTTTACACAAATATTTATTCTAGTCTATACGAGAGGCTCCATTTCTCTTACAAAAGTATTGATTTAAAGATTGATTGAAAAGCCGTTCAGTGAGTGCTGAGGCAACAGTGGAGGCCAATTAAAGCTGCTGATGTTTCAAAGAAATGGTTAAGTGAAATGTCAAGAATTCCCATGAGGCCGAGTGCACATTGCGCTTACACGTAGACACACTGCCGGGTTCATTAAGTGGTTTGCACGCTTCTTGCCTCTCCAGGTCAATGGATCGAGAGGCGCCATGTGTGTCTGTCCATAGCGCTGCTGTGGGTTTACACATGGTTCTGGGCCTTACTGCCTGCTTTTGGCTTTGGAAGCTATGGACCAGAACCTTATGGGATCAGCTGCACCATCAACTGGTAATCTCCGATTTAATTTATGGTCCTGCTTCATCTTTATACACTAAAGTTTGCAAACAGATTTGATTTTTATTCTTCACGTATTTGCAGACAAACATGTATGTTATAACTACGTCTGTCTGTATCACTGTTTCAAGGTGGAGAATGAGGTCGTCTCTAAATGACAGAATCTATATTTTCCTCATCCTGACGTTATGCTTTGGATTTCCAACCTGCACCATCATCGTGTCTTATTTGGCCATCCTGCTGAGGGTGAGAACAAACAGAGGATCTGAGAGCAGCGTCTGTGTTCTGTCATTATTTTATTTTGATGCATTTAGTCACTCATTTAAAGCCACTGTGTGCAGAATATGGAAAAGTGCAACTCTGGCGCCCCCTAGTGATAGCACTGAAACTGGAAAAACACCGTGGAAGACAGCAGTGCGTAACATCACTTCCTCAGGGACCAACAAGCACAATGATAAATGTCCTATGATCAGGGGCCCGATGATCAGGGGCCCCAGAGGCCATGCATTGATTCATTGTGTGTTCATTAGCCTGTTACGAATTGCAAATCTCTTTTGGACGATGGAATCCTAAAGCACTGTTACAACACATGTTTCGCAAGGGGAAATGGATGCAACATAAAGCCTCTCGGAGTTTAGCAGTGAAGTTATTTTTGGTGACAAATAATAATAGCCATCATTAATAAATTGATAGTCACTTAAATGTAAACAATGAAATGATAATTCCTTATGTTTACTCATTATTAGTAATGTTTATGCTATTTAAGATAAGATAAGATAAGATAAGATAAGATAAGATAAGATAAGATAAGATAAACCTTTATTAATCCCTGGAAGGAAACTCAGGTGTCATAGCAGGAACAACAGCAGTGAGAATTAAATGGTAAGGAGCCATTAAAAAGGAGAGGTACATGCAAAACCAAGCTAGTAAGAATAATACAATAAAGTGGAATAGATTAATATTAATAAAAATAATAAATAATACGTAGAATAAGGTAAAACTCTGAGCAGCTGCCCATGGAAATCTACACTGGGTCTCTGAACATGTGACTTTTTAGTTTTAGTTTATCTAATATAGTCTAAAATAGTCTAGAAAATGGTCTATAAATCATATATTTATATCATATCTGATAAGTGACAGTCACAATTACATTCTAAATAAACTAACAGACAAACTAACAGTTTATTTTTGCACACATTAATATTTTATATACTGTAAAAAGTATTCGTAATACTTATGCAATTATTTGTCAACCTTTAAGGAATCACTTTGATAAATCAGATAATTGTAGAACTTTGCTAATGGTAATAATTATTGGTTTGTGAACCATTTATCAACATTGTTTAGGTGCTATTGTAAAGTTTTTGTGTGTCCAGATACGTGTGTGTGTGGTGTGTGTGTGTGTGTGTGTGTGTGTGTCACATTCAGACAGGCAACAGGCTGTTAGTGTTAATTGTTCATAAGTCTGGTTGCCTGGTGGAAAAAACTCTCCCAGTGCATGCTGGTCCAGGCTTTAATGCTGCAGTACTGTTTGCCAGATGGCAGCTGCTGGAACAGTCCTTGGTTGGGGTGGTTGGGGTCTTTGATGATCCCGCAGGCTTTACTGACTATTGTAAATATCCTGGATTGAGGGGAAACTCACTTCCACTGATGCTCTGTACCGTCTGCGTGATCCTCTGTAGCACCTTGCGATTCCAACCAGATGCAGCGATGCTCGGGATGTAAAATACTTACAAGCTGCTGAACTTGGCCCAGTCCCAATCTGAGTGCATCGGATTCACAGCTTACGATTTTTGCTCCATCAATAGACAAACATGAGAGACACGGTGTGTCAGCTGGTCACCCAGAATAACAGCTCACACATTGCATGCTGGCAGTGCAATCGGCATTTCAGGATGGGTGAGTCAGACTGGACGCTCTCTTACAATCAGATGTGTCGAGGTGGCAAGGACGTGCAGCAGACAAACAAACACTCAACAACAGCATCAAAAATGTATGCAAACAGAATAATTTAAAGTAATATTCCCAGCTATGGTCAAACCTAGAGAAATACATAATTTATTAAAGGGAACTGTGCATTTCTTACTAGCAGATAGTTGCTATAAGTTCAGGGCAAACATGTCAGAGAGATAGGAAGGAAGCTGAGAGACCCCTGAGAGAGACCCCTGGCAGCAGAAGTTATATATTGTGTGTTTAAAGGATGCTCTGTTTGGAATGAAAAAATCTTCACATGGCTTTAAAGCGATATTCCAATATCACTTTAAAACATGTACAGAAGTAAAGAGCTTTCTAACTGTGGTAATTGACCCCTTGGCCCCTTTTGTAACAGCTTCCTCTTTTCCTGTTTCCTTGTCTATGTTGAACAGGAAACTAAATTTTGAAGAGACCTGAAGGGACCTGTAAAAGCAACCTATTTCAACCCACGTGAGCTAATGTGTTTTGCACAGTAGAAAAGGGCTTGCTAGCTAGCCGGCTAATCTACATCTATTGTTAGCTAGCCAGTTATGTAGCATTTTGCTAACATTATCTAACTCAAGATGTAATGTCACCTTTACAGGTCCCCTTACAACATCTTTTAACCATCTTCAAAATGTGGTTTTCTTTTCGATATAGACAAGCTTTAGCACATAGCTTATGTAAGAACAAGAAAGGAGGAAGCTGTTTTAGTTTTTGCCCTCACATGCGGGACATTAACTGTGAATAACAGCATTAACTGTTGCTTCTGTTTTCAGGTCTACAGATCTAATCGAACTCTGGCATCTATACCGTCCTCCTCTGTCAGTCACTCTAGCAAAGACCTGAGACTTGCAAAGGTAAATCTTAGTGAGGAAAATTCTCCTTGATACACATCCTGAAGGAAAAATAAACAGTATGTTTATTTCAGATGGCTGCTGTGGTATGCACCACCTTCCTCCTGGCCTGGATGCCCTATGCTGCTGTGTCTCTGATGTCTGCGCTCATTCCCAGACATGACCAAGAGGCAGAAGGGACTTTACAGACTGTGGTGGTTGAGTCAAGCTCAAGCTCACCAAGCGCTGCAAAGATCCTGGACATTCCCTCGCTGCTCAACTGGACCACGACAGAATATTACAGACAAATCTACTACAGTCCTGAGAACAAGTGGAGTGAAGTGAACAACACGAGTACATCCTCCAGTGATGCCACGTTCAGATCCGGCCTGGGCAAAAACACAGAGCCGGCGGACAGGAGCCCCCAGCCGTTGTCCTCTCTTCCACCTGTTGTCACCTTGATCCCTGCGATGCTTGCCAAGTCCCACTGCATGATCAACCCTTTAATCTATCAGATCATGAACAGGGAGTTCAGGGATGACGTCTACGCGATGGTGTTCGGCCAAGAGATGGCAGAGAGGAGGCGAATGCAGGGGCGGAGGGAGAGCTTATATGAAAGTAAGGAACATGAGTAAACTTAAAGGGATAGTTCAGATTATTTGAAATTGGTTTGTATGAGGTACTTATCAGTGGTCGGTGTATTAGCTACAGTAGAAGCCCATCGACAAGAGGTATTTTAGGTTAATCTATGAAAATCTATTTTCACCGCTGTACCTGGCCATCAGACAGCCTTCCGTGTCAGGAAACTGCCATTATATAACCCAAATATCGCTCTCTCCAAACCAACCAAACTCCATACACAAAATCAGTTATTTTACTGAGCAGAACACAGGAGTTGCTGCTCTGCCACTGCCTCGATCTTTTGATTTGTTTGTGTGGTGCTGCTCATTGTGTTGTGCTCACTGTGGTGAGTCCAAACTATTTTTTAAACACCAAAGTCAAACAAATCAAAAAGATTGAGGGAGAGCTAGACCTGTGTTTCGCGAGGTAAAATTGTTGATTTTGCTCATGAAGTTTGGTTGGTTTGGAGAGAGCGATATTTGGCTTGTAAAGTGACAGTTTCCCGTGAAAAAAGGCAACAAAGTAAAGCAATGGAAATATTATACACATGGTTAAATATGTGGCTAAAATACCCTTTGTTGCTGACCCCGTCTAGCATCTCCTGCAGGTACTACACTGACTATGGACAAAATAGGGCTTCCTATCTATGGAAAAAATAGATAGGAAACCCTACAGGGCCACTGTTTCTGAGTGCCTCTTTCTTGTCTTCTCTTTAAGGGAGCATCAGCCTCTCCTGCCAGACCTGGAAGAGGAAAAGGAGCAGCCCCGTGTCCCTGCAAAGAAAAAGCAGTAATATGAAGAAACAGATGACCCGAGGGAGCAACAGTGTAGGGAGAACAGACTGCTGGGTAGATAATATCTCACTGGGGGCTGATGCTTTGGACTTTGCCTCCTTGAACACCCTAGATAACACCGAGAGACACTGCAGCACTAGTCTTACTGTCACAGATAGATAGATAGATAGATAGATAGATAGATAGATAGATAGATAGATAGATAGATAGATAGATAGATAGATAGAGTGTGGGTTTATCATGGGTGTACAGGGCCTTTATGTAGCTAACATTCTGAACCACAATTAAAACAATTTATCACTTATACAAACAAAACAATTGCCTCTCTTTTCTTATTGTCTTTTCATTTACTTTTTTCCTAAAAAAACAAACAAACAAACAAAAGTGTTGTCACAAAGCTGACAGGTGGTCATTTTTCTGAGATCATGAGGAGTTGATGCAACAGTATATAAAGTTAAATTAGCCCAACCTTAAACATTTATAGCAGTAAAATGCAACATTCAGCAGTAATATTAAATCCAAAATTATATTAAAACACTTCATATATAAGAGTAGCACTGACAAGGACCATTTTCTGGATAATGACTGCTTCCACTTTTGATAATTTAAGTACATTTTAGTGCTAATACTTTCGTACTTTTGCTTCATTAAGGTGTTTAATGCAGGACTTTTACTTGAAGTGGAATATTTTCACAGCGGTGTCGGTGCTACTTTTACTGAAGTAAAAGATCTGCTGAATATTTTCACCACTATTATGGGAATAGGCCGACATTTTAAGAGATACATTTTTAGTTTTTTTTTTAGCTCTTTAGGAGAAAGCATTAAATGAGCAGTTGCCAGGCAACCAGTGCAGTCTCCAGGAAGTGACTGCTCCTGCCTAGAAATAGCCCACAGGTACAAAACAGAAAGGTGACATTTTTACACTTTAAACTTTTAGTTTATGATATGATATGCTAAGCTAATCGTCTGCTGGCTGTGGCTTCATATTTCCTTCATAGATCACTTCATAGATGTCGAAAAGGACGACTGCACTCAGTCTCTGTCCATCTAGTCCTCAAAGGAAATGAAACAGGCTGTTATTTTATGACATTTATCGAGCCCAGGGGTTTTCACAGTAAGAGCTCGGTCTCCCCTGGGGGCCTCCAAACAGTTTCAGGGGGGACTGGGTGAAAAGAAGTCAAAAATACTACATTATTATTACATTAGTTATCAAGAAAAGATCACACAGAACAGTAAAAATGTGTGTGATTTGGTTAAAGAGTTAGTTCAGAGATAAGGTCTTTTGAGTGATTTTTTTAACCCCATATTTCCAGAGTCAGAAACATATAAATGCCTTTTGAAAGTTTTTATGTATTTGGTGTAATGTTATGTTGTGTAAAACAGCCATATTAGGCTATCTTTGCTCAATTGTTTAATTGTCAAGTAACATTATCATGATCCCTTAGATATATTGTATTAAGTGGAGGCCCACAGTCTCTGAATTTGGGAACTCCATCTAGAAAATAAATCACAGAAAAGACATAAGTTAAGAATTACACGTGTGACAATACTAGTGAACCATATACAGCACATGAAGCTAAGGGGGGAATACAAAGCAGATCAATCACAGAAATCAGGAAATAATTAGCTCATAAATATGATACTGGTAAACCTTCACTGAGTTTTTATTTTATTTTGTGCTTATCATTCACGTTTGACTCCTAATTTCTCAAAATTATTGAATTATTTCTTGTGGAAAACAAAGTGAACACTGCCTGGCTGAGTGTCACGTGGTTATTTCCCAGAAAACAAGGAGTTAATAGATCAGCGCCGCTCTATTCCGGTATTTACGGTAGCCGTGCTCTTCCAATCCCGCAGCACTTGTTTCCCAGCCTGCGGTTACATCTTGTTGCCAGAACTTCAGTGACGCGGTGACACTGGGTTTCATTGTTATTCATTCACGCTCTGCGTCTTTTGCTTCCTTTAATTGCGTTTATTTTGCAGAACATCTCACCGAGGCGCTGCTCCGGCGTTGCCGCAATTTCTGCCGGTGTTTGCAGCTCGTTTTGGAGTCGCTTTGTGATGTTTTGTTGCAGACGGTTAAAGGAGCACTGATCCATCAGCCGACGTTAAGACCTCTCAGCTTTAAGGATAAGATTCTTATTTAGACACGGTTACGTAATAAAGCAAAGACTGGCGTTTGGTGCGCACGTCTTTCGGGTACGTTTATCTGCTATTTCTTATTTATCTCGCCATTTTTATTCTGTTGTAGCAAGATAATTCCCGTCCGTGTTCATGCCAGATCTGCAGCGCTTTAGTTTTCCATACCATAGCATGAATCCTTTGTTGGGGGCCAATACGCATCTCCAACAGCATCCGCAGCAGAGCCAGGCTCCCGGACACCCAGACTCCCCCTCAGGCCTCCTGCCCGAATCCGTTTTCGGTGGACCAGACCCTGCGTCTTTTCTACTGGGTGAGCAGACCGGCCCGGGGCCTGAGCAGTCGGGGCCTGACTTCACCGCACCCTCACAGACCTCACCTTTCCTCCATCACTACCAGCCCCGCACTGTGCCGCACCCCCCTGCAGCCATGGCTCTGAGAAACGACCTGGGCTCCAACATCAGCGTCCTTAAGACTCTCAACCTGAGGTTCAGGTGCTTTTTGGCCAAAGTGCACGAGTTAGAGCGCAGAAATAAGATCCTAGAGAAGCAGCTGCAACAGGCGCTGGATGCCAACAAGGGCTGTGCAGGTGGATGCTGTGAGGGCAGGGCGCACACCCAGGAGGCAGGTGTGCAGACAGGATTTGTGGGGACCATAGCTCTCAGGCCCGGCTCCCTCCCCTTCCACAACACCAACAACTCAGCCAGGAGGCCTACAACACTGTTCCCACCACCTCTCAGCACCACCACCCTTGGGCCTGCAGCTGCTGAAAACTCCACCTCATCCCAAACTAATAACCCAGCCATCACCATCAGCCAGTCCTCTCCCTGCGTGGACTCCCCTGGCTCTGCCTCCAAAACTATCCCGGGCCAGGGGGCCTCCACCAACCCTCCTCCACGGTTCCTTCCCGGCACCATCTGGTCCTACAACCACACCCGCAAGTTTGGCCCTGGTGCGGAGCGTCTGACCAGCCCAGGAGTGTCCTGGGTGCACCCTGATGGAGTCGGGGTCCAGATTGACACCATCACCCCTGAGATCAGAGCCCTGTATAATGTCCTGGCCAAGGTGAAGAGGGAGAGAGACGAGTACAAACGCAGGTAAACAGAATAAAACCCTTTTATTACACTTGTAACAGGCCTACAGAGCACATGAAGTAGAGCTGCAACGATTAATCGATTAGCATCAGCTATTTTGATAATCAAATAATCGTTTTGAGTAATTTTTTAAAAGAAAAAAAGTCAAAATTCGCTGATGCCCGCTTCTTAAATGCGAATATCTTTGGCTTGTGGACAAAACAAGACATTCAAGGACGACATCCTCGCGTTTTTGCAACACGTTTCACAATTTTCTGACATTTTATAAACCAAACAACTAATCAGTTAATCAAAAAAAAGCATCAACAGATTAATGAAGAGTGTAAATAATCTTTAGTTGCAGCCCTAACATGTAGTTTTCTTAAGAGTATGTAATGCTCTACTTTGGAGGACTGAGCAGAGCTGTAAAGCAGCTGCAGACCAGCTGTCTCCGACAACAAGCCGAGTCAGCACAACGCCTCTCCATCCATCACCTCCAGCCTGACCCTGCATCATGTCTGACCACAGAGGCAGGTGCTGCTGCTACAAATACACCCTTAAAATTAACACGTGACGAGCTAAATATAAAGAAGAATGAAGGTCAAAGCTTAGCGGAGGCGTGTGAGGATCAGTCTGGGGCACAAATGTTCACTTCAAAGCTCCCGGGAGACCCTGACTCACCCATGGGCGGCTTAGTTCACAGGAATTTTAGGGAAAATCCATCGTGAAGTGGAGCTCATGTTGATTGTACAGGTGATTTTTATTGTCCTGGGAAACTGATCAAGAGTCTCAACATGAAAGATTTAATGATGATGATGATGATGATGAGGGCAGCACGATTAATCACCGTATCATCAAAATCAAACAGGCGGCCAAGAGCAATATCCAAATTGTAGAAGCAGCATTTTTTGGATAAAGGGGGGGAAAAAAGCATCATTAGGAAATACTGTAGTGCTGCTGAGACAAATTTTGTTCTCCGGATGTAAGAAACCATGTTTGTTTGGTACAGACACACAACAAATGTCACGTCATCATGATTTTTGTTGTTGTTGTTTGTTTTCAAGTGAAAATGAAAATTGTAAAGTAAAGACGATCATTCCCACTGATCGTGAATCGTATCATAATCACCATGTCTGTCACAATAATCGCAATAATAATAATAATCTTTTTTTTTTTTAAACCACATTCTTCAGCCTGAATGATGTCATCTAAAGACAGATCCTGGAGGTGGTCCAGATTGTTCTCTTACTGAAACAAACCCTGTGACGATGCTTTAACAGCATCCAGAGTGTTTTTTTTTAAACTGGGACATTTGTGATTCACAGTAAGACTCGCAAGCCTTAAAATTTAAATTTTACCTAGAGCTCAGATGATTGGTCAATTATGGCTTATTTTTTTAAACTTATATTTGTTTCTCTTGGACACAGTCAGTGGTTCTAGTTACTGTTTCTAGCTTTTCAAAAAGTAACATTTTTGTTCTTCTGTTTCATACCAAATAAGCCACTGGAAATCGTGATCGGCAGTTTACACTATTTTTTTTCTTACATTTTGTTGACAAAACAAGAAAACAGTTAATTAGTCTGCAACCTACCTTATTGATTAGAAAGTGTCTTCAAATTGCTTCAGTCTAAAACCCACAAAACTCTTCATTTACTATCATAAAAGACAAAAAAAACAGCAAATCCTCACATTTAAGAAGTTTTAACCAGGAAATGTTTGATGTTTTTGTTTGAAAAATAACAAACAAAACAACAAAATAGTTGGCAGAAGGGATGGGCAATGTCTGCTGAATCTGCATGTCCACGTTGACCAACAGCGTAACATTGCGATGGCCGGTTACGTCGTTGTTTGTGGGCTCTATTGAAAGAAAAATACTAACAGCAGCCTGCAGAAAAGAAACACCGCTGCCACCAATGTAACTGTGCATCTTGGGTTCACCTTACTGGGCAGGTTTAATAAAAAAACAAAACAAAACAAAAACATCTTCGTCAGTAACTCCTGCTTTGTGGCAACTCTGAGTGGACACACTACCTCAAAAACAGAAGGCTTTTAAATGCTGATGTTATGATGGTGGAGGGCTCAGCCGTCGATGATGGAACGTGACAGAGGCATTGTCCACCCACCCAACCCTTGTTGGCAACTTATTTTATTTCGATCGACTAATCAGTTATTTGACTAATTGTTGCAGCTCCGCAGTTAATCCAGAAAATAATCTGCAGATTAATTACTAAAGAAAATAATCGTTAATTTCTTCCTGAAGATCACGTAACATTTCAAACAACCCATAAATCACCTATTCATCATCAGTGGACCAGTTCACGACCGTGTGTCATCCGATGACATCACTTCTGATGTCCAGTTCAGTCAGACAGCTGTCTGTGTTTGCAGATCGTCGGCGTAGCACAGTGTGATCTCTCTTTTATGGTGCATTTCTCCTTTAATCTGTGAAGGAAAACAGCCAGCATGTTGTTAATTCCATTGTGAATTTGAGGGGTAATATGACGGTCGAGGATTATGTATTATTATCCGTCCTGAGTGACCTGCAGTAGCCCCCGTGTTCCAGCGCATTCATCGCTGAATTCCTTCAAATTATCTCCAAATGAGCAGCCATGCATTCTTCACAGAGGAGCTCCTGACCACAGGATAGAGGGCTCTTTGTGAAGGACAAGCTCGACATAAAACTGCAGAAGAGAGTGTGACTCCGGACACATGACTTAATTGTGCAGCGTGCGGACACTTGCGAGTGGTTGATTTACTGACCCCTTGTCCATGAAGTTGACATTTTTGTTCCACTACCTGTGAACTAGGGTGTGTGTCCCCCTCATTGTTCGAATCAGTTTCTGTTCAGCCTTCTCTCTCGGCCTCTGTGAGCTAACTGTAGGGTATCAGGTTACTTTCGGGACAATGGGGGCATTAAAGCCTGTTTCTCCAGGTGAAACTCTCTCCTTCAGATTCATGGTCATTACCTCTGCAGTCAGACATTTATAACAGATCTGTGTCAGTCCTGTGACACTCAATTCCCCTGTTTTTATATCTATTTGAGAAACTAAACTCACTTATGAGTTAATTTATCTTAAAGGAGAAATCTGTAATATATTTACTGCAGTAAGTCATAAAATGACCACGATATGTCATCAGAAATTAAGGAAACATGCAGTAGTTGCAAATACTTATTCTCTGACAATAAAACTACAGCCACAGTGTCGTTCTTTAAAATTTCTATTCTGGCCCATAACTCGTGTTATTATTTGCCAGTTTCATGTTAATTTGAGTTCAGATTAATGCAAAATGTTTGCTGAAGAGTAAGTTTGTGTTTATGAGCCATAAGAAATCATTAATAATCTTTTAGAAGGAGTAGATGTATAAAATGGTTAAATTAGGCAATTTGTTAATGGAGTCTGGCAGGCAGAACTCCTGAACTGAACTCCAACTCCAGAGTGTGTATTTTTGGAGCGGTGGGCTTTTGTTTTTTCGGAATAACGGGTTTACAGTCTAGGATTCGTTGTCACTTCTTATTGTCAAATGGCTCCAATTCACTATTCAGAGTCCAGTACTCACTTTTGGATGCACAATTCTTACACTAAAGTGAAAATTGTGACGCAAAAATTAGAGTTCCTGTTCATCATGAATCATATCACAGCTGCAATGTGTCGAAATATTCTCAATATGATTTTTTTTCCGTATGCAGCTCTGATTCTCTCTTTCTCAGACTTTTTTTTTACCATCCTCTTGCTCTTTTATACCAGTTTTGCTCTTTTATTCAAGGACAACTCATCTTTCTCTGCCTTCTGCCCATTTACCCTCCGTCTATTTTTGCCCCTCTCTCCCCCCTACGCCACCCCTCACACTCTCACTATCTCTTTCTCACGTAAACCCCACTTCCTCTCCCTCTGTCATGCTCTCTGCCTCTCTTCTCTCCCACTGCGCAGCCCCCCTCTCCACGCTCCTCTCGCACTGTATCTGCAATGCAGCATGCACTGCAAGCTGTAACTGCTGGATGGGGGCTTGGCTTGCAGAAGGAGGCACTTCTCTGCTTTCTGCGCGCTCTCACCTTACTGATCAAACAAGCACCCTCTACGACGACAACAACAACTCCAGTTTCATGACTCAGTTTCTTTCAGATTTAGTATTCCCTATAGGCCTCCGTGTGCCGCAGCATTCTGCATTTCAAACGGCATTTATATAAGAGGCCACAGACTCTGCAGTGAGTGGATTTCCCCCCGGGCACGTGTGTTGTATGAAGTCACAGAATCTGAGATCACATACAGGATCTGAGCTGAAGCTTTTAGATGTATTAAAACTCAGATTCATGGGCCAATCATCCGAGCTGCACCACAGTGTAGCGTAGAATTAATCAAACGAGCCATTCATCAGTGAGTGAATAAGCAAATTACTCAGTCACTCACTCCAGCGCCTGACGGTCAACTTCTTGTGTCATTCCTCCTTTTGCGAACGAAGGTGACTGATCCTGATCTTGAAATTGTGATTTAAAGGTGTCCTTTGGAGTTTCATCGTCCATATGCGCAGGATTGACTCCTTTCTTATTGCCAGTAGACAAGTTTGCCTTTCTTTTTTTTTCCTGATGTGTCACATTTGATGTCACAAATGTGCCAGGAAACAGGGTGAGTGAAATGCAGAAAGCGGCATGGAGGCCTGCGACAGTGTTGCAGTGATGACTTTTCAGCATCTTTTTTCTGATTTTACTGATTCGGATTGATGTCTGAGTGATGCTTGAATGGAGACGGATGGAATTTGTGGCTGAGGTGACAAAGAGTCGCAGACGAAAGCGACAAGCCCTCGAGCATCGTGCCAGGAAAGGGGGTGAAAATTAGCGTGTCCGCCCAGGTGTCATGTTTCCGTTACTCATTCCATTACTCAGAGTTGGAGCTGATAAATTCCCATGACTACTGCAGAGTAATTTGACCCGGGAGCGAATGCCGATAGTACCCATTCCCACTGAAGACAAAAGCCAGATGTTAGTGGGTATTAGCGTGTTTTTTTTCCCTCCACTGTAAAAGACATGCATTGTTGTACATCCTCGGGCTCTTAACAAACATGTTGACTTCCTCATAAGACATTTACAGAATTTTCAAGTCTTTAAATCCAGAATTGTTCACATGCATATTTAGCTCTGTCCTTCCCTGTCTTTGCTGGTGCATTGCTGGGTATCTTGGCATGTTACCGCCACCTCTGGATCAGTAGAAGAGTGTAAAACCATGATCCATGTGCATTTGCGTACACAAGATTAAATATATGGCACCCACTCATACGTGGAGGATGTTAACCTTCAGGATTTTCTGCCAGAAAGCATATAAGGCTCTAGGAAGTCATTTGACATAGTGTTTAGAACGACAACGTTCAGACGTTAGGGTTAGTGGTTTGTGGTGGATGAATAGGTTAAATGCAGGTCCTGCACTCAGGAAACTGGGGTTTGACTCGTTTTCTGTCACAGTTTGGTTCCGTTCAGGTAACAAAAGTACTTGGTGAGGTTTAGGAAAGGATCATGGACTAAAATAGACCATTAACCACGAGTTAGAAATCTCTCTGCCAGAACTTCTCCCATGTTCCACACATTCACAGAGGAACGGCTCTGTAGCTCTACTAGAGGTCAAAAACTCCACAGGGAGCATTTAAGTGGGATAAATGTCTAGTTGTGTATGTTTTATGTTCAGAGTAGATGCAATTTTCAGCAGTTGAGCCAAACCCATAAATCAAGCGGGCTGATATACTGACCTTGGCAGCTTATTATAGATATGTGTGTATTGGTGTATATACTGTATGTCAACAGTAGTACAGAAATGCCAAACCAGGTTTCAAGTAATTTAGAAAAAGTGACGCCATTACAAAGTCTGTCCACCAGACAGGGTTCTTAGAGCTGCTGGAAATCCTTGTTTTCAAGGATTGAACGTGCTTGGATTTAGGATAAATTTTGGATAAAGACTTTAGTAATAAATTTCTCTCTGACATAAAGTTTTGCTTTTTAGATTGAGAAACAAAATATGTCAGAGAGAGTTTGAAAAGGATTTAAAAAAAAAAAAAGAGAATACTGTTATTGAAATTTAAGTTATTTGGCCAGTTAGTGTTTTATACGGCCTCAGCCTTGATGCTAAGTCTAATTACAGACATATGACACACTTTGAAACATGGCATTGACATAATTTTGGTTGATTTTGGCACAGTAACATCAGATTTAATGTGATGAAGAAATGGAATAAGGTCTTATCATTTTTTGAGCATATGATTTATTATTTACCAGAGCTGTAAGGTTGAAAATGCACCTTGAAAAGTGCTTGAATTTGACTTTGGAAAAGGTTTAGGAACCCTGACCAGGTTGCAGCCGCAGCAAACACTTCTGCTGTTAAACCATCATTGTCCCCATGCTTTTAATTATAAAATCATAAGGTCTTTTTGGTGAAGCCTGGATGGCAGCATCATAAGATAAGTGATGGGAGGAATTTGATTGTCACAGATTCCTTTTAGCCTTTTTGACCTTTAATGTCCTTATGTAGTTAGGTCATGGGTCCGTTTATTTCTTCCCTTTAAAGCAGGTCCAGAAGATGCATAAATGGTCAAACACAGTCACACATCGATAAGCGGATAATAATGAATGTTCATTGTCTGTCTGTTTGTTCTCTGTTTGCATTAAGACTCTTGTGTCTGTGTGTTTCTCAGATGGGAAGAAGAATACACCATGAGGATGGATCTGCAACAGAAAATTGCAGACCTACAAGAGGTAACATTATGTAGGCCTTTATTGAGTGTGTGAGTCTTTGTGCGTGTGTTTAGACGGACATGGCAGCAGACCAACTGATCTGAAGGTGTTTTCACACTTCAGACATCAACATGACTCATTGACACAACCAAAATAAATTGCTGGGTGTGAAACTTGAGCCAACCTAACAATACCATGAACATACCATGTGTGTTTTCTTGGCCCATCAACAGTAATCAGACTGTCAGTGGTTAGACAGATGTTTAGTTTTCATTAAAGTGATGAGTTACGGAGTAAACTTTATCTGGTACAGTGGGAGGCAGTGAGCTCTCACTCTGCTGGCTCTGATCATTTCCTTTCTGCAGAATGTATCATCACAACACTGATTCAAGTCCTGACTCATACAAAGCTGTTGCACTCTTCTCTAATCAGTTTTCCTTTTTTTACTTGACCACTGACCATCAGCTGATTAAAGTGCATAAGTGATTTTCTTTTAAAAGCTGTAGAAATCATAAAACAGAGCTTCTTTTCTTACTCAGACACCTGCTGTCAGGTTGAATGCCATATTTGTGCTTCCTTCCAACACATTGGTTTGTTTATTTCCTGTGCGCATATGTGGGTGGCTTGGTAGGTGTGTGCACATGTGTACACATACTTGTGTGTTTGAACGCACATTTGCCATTGCCAGGAATCTACACCTGACCCCGTTTAGCAGGCAGCGCCTCATTAACATGAGACCACAGGCAGCAAAACACCACTTTAGACTGAGAAGGGCCCGACAGAAATTGTAGTATTTATGAATAAGTCATCAGGGAGAAGAGAGAGTTATGATGCCATCAGACAAATCCAGAGCTCCCCAGACAAGATTATGCATTTAGGATTTACAATGTTTTTTTTCTAAGCTTTGCTGATAAAGGCTTTTATTTTGTTGATGACCTTGCATGCTTGCATAAGTTCCTGTAAAGAAACACACATGTATCAGGCCCACTCTGTCTGCGTGGGCGTGTTTTTGTATTTACGTGTGCACGTATGTTCTTTGTGTGTGCAGGACCTGCAGGAGAGTGAAGGCTGTCAGGACGAGCTGGCTCTCAGAGTTCAGCAGCTGAAGGCAGAGCTGGTTCTCTTCAAAGGCCTCATGAGCAACGTGAGCAAAGAAACTCTTTAAATAACTAGTAAAATTATAATACTATTTACTTTTTGTGAGAAACTCTGTATAAAGGGTCCATTAAGTTCCAACTAATGTGTGACATCTGAAACAAAACTCCACAATCAGTCAGGTTTTCAGTGTCAGTAATAAGTAACGGTGTCACAATACCAGAAATTTAGTAGCAGATACAAATATCAGTGAAATTCCATGATTCTCGATACCCAGTTTGATACCACAGTAAAAAAACAAAACAATAGAACAATAAAAATAATGTATAGGTGTATTTCAGGATAAGGAAAACAAAGGTTTTACTTTGGATGCTTTGTTAATGAACCATTAACATAAAGTGAAACTCACTCACCTTGAATTCTTTGTATAAATCTGGATGTTTGTCTTTAAGGCGTGTGGCTAAGTTGGAAGTGTTTCTGCCAGTTGAATGGCACCGTTTACATACTGGTTTTTGCAAATACGTAATTCAGGGATGGGCAACTTTGATGACATGGAGGGCCGCAAATATTTTGTCCTCACTACCAGAGGGCCACATTTTGACTGTGCACTTCCACCAGTAGGATACAGGAAAATTATACCTAAAAATTTGTTTGTTTCAAACAAACAAGCGCTGAGCTGCGGAACACAAATAAAAATATTTTAAAAAAGAAAAATTCACAGGAGACAGGCAGTGATCGGCTCGGCGGTCTATTTTTGATGGATGCTGCGTCAATACGCACACAGCAGATCGAACGAGCAGGGAGTCAGACACAGAAAAGGGAGGGAGAATCCGGTTAATTTTCAAAATAAAAGCCCCCGTGCAGACTCACGATCATAAAGACAGTCAGAAAAGACACTATTTAACCACGTAGTCTGCTTATCCATGCTAGAAGCACAAAGGACAATAAAAGAGGACCTGATCAACTAAATCTGAGCAAGTAAACACGATCAGGTGGGCAAAACACTGCTGTGGGGTTTGCAGCTGTGCAGAGGACAGAACAAAACCGCAGCGCACATGCGACTTTACATAACCGCGGCACACACGCGACAGAGCAAAACTGCGGCACACATGAGACATAACAAAACTGTGTCTGGTGGTACTTGTGGCCTCTCCTGCTGCCATACAATATACTCTAAGAGAGTGTCATTACAATTGGCAGCTAGTTCAGATGTAGTCAAACAGCTGCTTGCTGTCAACATCTGTGGAACCAACAATGTATTGATATTTGGAAATTGACTCAAGGGCCGCAGTGAACGAGGATGGGGGCCGCATGTGGCCCGCGGGCCGCCAGTTGCCCATGTCTGAAGTAATTATTAAATCTTGATGCAGCGCCTCAAACACAAAGTACGTCCATGCAGGATTTGACAAGTTGAGGCAGAGCTGTCACCATCTTCAACGTGCTGCAGTTCTTCTGTGCTGGTGGGCGTTCTTCTTCTTCATCTGGCGTTCAATCGCAGACTAGAACACTTGTGTGTATATGCTGCCCCATCCGGCCGGGAAGAATTACATCCTCGGTACCGATGGTACTGTAGGAAACAACATCAAAATAGCATCAACATAATGCCAAAGAATCGGTTCTCGTGACATCCTTAGTAAAAAGATTTGAGTTGCCATGCTGGCAGCCCTTGAATTCATGAGGAAGACCCCATACCTTACTGCATTATTATCAAATAAATGCGTGTATGCACATTTGCCAACCCTCTCAATTTTCCAAGGAGACTCCCGTTTTTCATTGCCTTCTCCCTGTTTCCTCCTGGGATCACAATTCTCCTGTTTTTCTCCTGATTTCTGTAAAAAAAAAAAATAAATAAATAAATAATTCACACCCTTTCCTACCTACCGTGAGTAAGTAAAAGTAAAAGTCTGCTGTTTCCACCCAGACGATACAGCTACACTGAGCCAGACTTCCCTAAAATCTGCTGTGTCACTTTTGTTTTAGGGGCAGGGTGGAAAAATAAATGAAAAAAAAAAAGATTCAAGGTTGACAAGTCTGTGTGTTTGTCACAGAAACACAAGGACACACTGGAGGAGGACGTAAATCATTTTTTCGGCAGCCCAAAAGTTGTTTTTATTGATTGCTTATCACTGATCTAATGAATTTATTTATAGCAGGAACTTATCATCATTTGTAGAGCAGTAGATAGAAGTATTTTTCTGATAAATGTTCTCTTCCCTTTGTCTTCTCTGCTTCCCTCCGTCCTCTGTGTAGAACCTGTCGGAGTTGGACAGTAAGATCCAGGAGAAAGCCATGAAGGTGGACATGGACATCTGCCGCAGGATCGATATCACGGCTCGTCTCTGTGACGTAGCCCAGCAGAGGAACTGTGAAGATGTGATCCAGATGTACCAGGTACCAGCAAGTTCATGTTCTCATCTCTGCTTTCTTTTATCTGTGGGAATCTGACCTTCTTTGATTGTGTCCCTGCAGGTTCCCAACAACCAATCATCCCTAAACTGCCGCCGGAAACAAACTCCCATGTCCTTCAACGGGAGCGAGTGTGACGAGCCCGTGAGCACCTCTGAGAGTGACGGAGGCGTGGCCAAAGAGGAAGAGCACTGTGGCTCATCAGCCAATCAGATTAACGAGGAGATGCAGAGGATGTTGAACCAGCTGTGAGTGGTCTGACTTTGAGATGTGATGATGAGTATAACGTCGGTGTCCTTCACTCCTGCACTTCTGCTAATCAGTTTTCATTGTGCGTGCGTGTGTGTTTTTCAATTTTAAGGCGTGAATGTGAATTTGAGGATGACTGCGATAGTCTGGCCTGGGAGGAGACAGAGGAGACGCTGCTTCTTTGGGAGGACTTCCCAGGATGCACTTTGCCTCCTGACCCCACCCACCCGCCAGGAGAGGTAGGCTGTGGTCACATGACTTATCCCAATGAGATCTTTGAGCTCTGGTTTTAAGGAATGGACCTAAAGCAACACATAGCAAACTTCATGCAATACAATACAGCAGCCTCGACAGCAACATATGTGAAGTTTGTGAGGCTCACATGATTACTGAATTTCATTTCCTGGAACAAAAGCCTCAGTTTGAATAAAATGATTCCTTGGATTAAGTGAGTTAGTTACTTTCTTTCAGTTTTGTCAACATAAATGTAATTTATGGTTCTATTCCGTTGACAAGTGGGGGACCGAATTACATCTATCTTTTTTTCAATAAATTTTGACTTTTGGGCTTTACAACACTTTAGAGTTGTTGGAGATGCGAGTTGGAAACAATCCTGAACAGCCACCTCCGGGAATCTAATTCTAAAAATAATATGTAAGGGATCATATACAGTGAAAAAGGTCATTATTGTAAACTGGGTTTATTTTGCAATAATCACCTTGCTCACTGTACATTATCCTGCTCATTACATGCTTACTTAACAAAAAAAACACAATAATTTTGACACAGCATATTAATTAAAACAGTATTTCATTAATTTACCCTAACATTTGTAATTGGATTACAGACTATATAAATTCTGGCACACTCAAAATAGGGCTCCTGTGAGAATGACCCTCACCAAAATCTAGTTTTGAATATGTTAGAAATGAGAAAGAAATTAGTTTTTATACTTTCTGATATGATAAGCTGATTACCTACATGCACGCCATGTTTGTTTTTCTGTTTGGATTATTTGAAATGAGGCTGAATGAGGCAGTTATCCGTAGTCAGTGTATTACCTGCAGTAGATGGTGGTTGACACGCCCTCAGTTTGGAGAAGCTGAGAAGAGCAGTAACACAGAAGCTAAGCAATGTACTGCTGTGGACACGGTCAGCAACAAAAGGTATTTTAGACACTTAAAAAAGTCCCACCTAAAACAGTGAATATTAATTTAAAAGAATGGTTTGTGTGGAACATTTTCACAACTTTACCTAAAAGTCAGACGGCTCTTTCTGATGGGAAACCTCCGTTATATATAAGCCAAATGTTGCTCTCGCCAAAGCCACCATAAAAGCAGCAATTGTACCTCGCAGA